>CM076583.1:1265764620-1266070551 GCA_034641835.2 Pinus albicaulis | reverse complement strand
AAGATGATTGCGAAGGCAAAACATTGGAACTGTTTGTAACTAGTTTGAAGCATCATTAAAACTAGTTTATGGGATCCTGGTCTATGTCAACGGTGATGTTATTTCTTATTGTAAATTGTTATTTTATTTCTGTCTTCACTTTGTCCATATTCTTTGATAAAGAACAACAAAAATAGAGTTAGGATTTACTGTATATCAGTACCCTTCTCTGACTGATAAGCTTTATCTATATGTTTTCTTCCAAATTGTGTTGTTTAGGAATGATTTAATTCAATTTAAGCAGTTAGGAATGCTGGTGTTCCCTCGTCCTACAGTCTAAGATGAATGTTGTTCTTGAATATTATTTTCAGTTTATGTTAAATAGAGATGAACTAAGGAAGTGATGGTGAGCCCTGTCCTATAGTTTTATCCCCAAAGACTATCTGAAAGTTTCCCTAAGCGTGTGTTGAAAGCAGGCTAGGTTAAAAGTCCTTACCTGATCTTAGACTATTCTTTGTTATCTTATGTGTTTGTCCTTAAAGTATACAAAGTACAGCAGAGCTAGGGAAGTTTATGGTGAGCCCTGTACTCTAGTTTCTTCTCCAACAGTTGCTTTTAAAGTTTCCCTTCGTGTTTAAAATGTTTTTCTATTGAAAATGCATCAAAAGCTGGCTGGTTTCAAAGTACTTACCAGATCTTAGATTAATTTTATGTCTCTCTTAAGTACATGCCAAAAGCAGGATAGTTTCAAAGTACTTACTTGATCTTAGGCTGCTCTTTGTTCTTCATTTTTTTAAATTCCCCTTCTTGTTGTATCATTTCATTCCATAAAATCAACTCTAAAGAGATCCTTAGACATATATGACTTGCCCCATGGACCACTCTTGAACCTTGTTGTTTCAATTAAACCCTATTATGACTCCATAGCCCAATGGACTAAAAACTAGCGTTATATCTATCTTCTGAGCCAAACCTTGTTCTGATTTCTTGCAACTTCATACCTTTGAAACTCTTTCCATTTATGAATTTCCACCCAAATAATAATCATGCTCAACCATCCAAAACAAAAAAAACCCCTCATACTTCATAACTAGCCTAATATCATGCCTAAAAGCCTTAAAGATAAATCCAATCTTTTCACTTATTGGAGAGATCCCTCTCTAGATTCAGGAGGGCTAGATCCTAGAATCCCAAAGTGGTTGAAATAGTGTTCTCCCTGCAGTTGGATTTTTCCAATCTTGCTAATTATAGGGAGCTAACAAACCAAAAGTGCAATGGGTGTGCGCACAATGGGCGAGCGAGCCGGGTGAATCGTTTTAAGCATTCTAGCAGGCACGCGATTGGGCGAGGCACCCATGGGAAAGGCGACATGATTGCGACTTGACATGATGGAGAGTGTGCACACACCAGGTGCGAGTGAACCAAAGGAAAGTGTAGAGGTGGTCGACCGAGCAACTAAGTGAGGATGCAATATGTGATGGGAGTTTATTTGAAGATCAGTGAACGAGTCGACCTATGGCCGAACGTGTGGGTTGATGCTACACATTGGTGAATAGTTGTGTTGATGGGTCGGCTTGGTGGGTCGATGCCCCCAAGTGACATGAACTTTTGTTATATCCATCGGTGAATAGGCTATATATACGGATGGTCCAAGTGGGGAAACACAATGGGAAAATCACAAAGACAACCATTCAATGTTCACAGTGCGAAGTCGATGGCAGTCATGTGTAGCTAAACTGAACAATGAGGTGATGTGGGTATGAGCCTACTAGTTAGGCAACTTGGGTAGGAAAAAATGTTCGAAAATGTTCAAGTCCAGTTCAACGGCGACAATGTTCGGTTTGGGCGGCAATCCAGGTTGTGGACTCGGGTCACGATGAGTAGGAACGTGCAGTGCACTACACGACCGTGCAGACAGGATCATGACGGGGTAGACTTGTGGCCAGACATGTAGAAAACGTTGAATCGTGCAACAAGTCATGCAGAGTCATGGTTTCATGCATAAAAAGTCAGCAAGTGATCCGGGTGTGTAGAAAAATCAGAAGAAGGTTGAACTCATGAAGAGTCTGCCTCCCTTTGTAAAATTATGTAAAATATTGTAAAAATGATAATAAAAGATTTACATTGATAAATGCTATTGTTGGTCTGTGTTGCTGCAAATTATATTTTCATGTTATGTTTTCCACACATAACTAATAATAGAAGAAAATAAGTATAATGGTAGGCGTAGCCCGGAAGATGAAAAAAAAGTTAAATATGGAAGTCTAGTCGGTGTTGCATGATGCCTTGAGTGGTGGAACCAACTTAGGGGTGTGACACCATGGATCTAGTGGTGGGCTATCTACTAGTAATTTTTAGAAATGTTATGTTTCTGTATTTTGTTGTTTTTTATCTATATATATTTTAATCCTAAGGTTATGATTATTTATTTACTAAATGTAAAAATGAAAATTTAACTCTAGATTTAAAGGAACTCACATGAAGCATTGTAGTTTAAAAATTAAATTTTATCGCCAAAAAATATAAATATTGATACTTAACTATCTAAATATTACCTTTACTATAATTATAATCACGGCATTGGTGCAAACAAGAAATTAAACTTTACCCAAATAAATATAAATCTCAATATTTGATTTGACTAATCATGTAGGTCATTGGTGCAAACAATAAATGCAATATTAAAAGAAATGATTGCCTATGGATAACTCCATCCCTGGTCTCTAAATTTTGACATTGCAGCGTGATTCAGAGAAGGGGGTCTTTGAATTCATCTGCAATGTTAAAATTTAGAGACAATTAAAGGGTTTTCAGAATTTTAACACCATAGATGGATTCAGAGACCCCTATGTCTCTAAATTTTAACACTGCATATGGATTCAGAGATTCCTCTAAGGAAGTCTCTAAATCCATCTATAGTGTCAAAATTTAGTGAGATGTGACACTTTAGTATAAAAATTCCAATTTTCCATTTATAAAGTGACACAATTAAAAATTGATAACATAAATGACTAATTCATATATTTTTTCAATTATTATTAGGTCATATATTTTAGTTTTGGACTAAATTAGTCGTTTAAGTTAGTTACTTTTAGTTGGGTCACTTATTATCTAGTCGTATATTTTATCCCGAAACTAAATTAGTCATTTGAGTTAGTCATTTTTAGTTGGGTCACTTAAAATTTCTCAAATTTAGTTGTAATTCACTTGAAATAAGTTATGGTGACCAACGTTTTTAGTCACCTAGTCACTAATTTCAACATTTTATACTAGTGTACATAGTACCACATGCCCGCAACATAGCATGTACGACATACACACAATACCACTTGTACAACATTAACCCATGCACAACATGTACACAATACCACTTGTACACAACATTACTTGTACAATGTGTGCACATCGTCACATGTACATGACACCACCTGCAAAACGTGTACATAGCACCAAATGTACACCACACTACCTGTACAATGTGCACATAATACCACATGTACACAACACCACGTGCATGACATGTACATGACACTGCATGTACATAGTGCCACATGCATGACATGTACATGTCACGACCTACACACAACACCACATGTGCATTGCACCACATGTACAATCATGAAAACAACACCATATGTACAACACGCACACAAAACCATACGTACATATCACTGCATATACAACATGTACAACATGTACATAACACCATACATACACAACACTGTATGTCCAACATGCACACAACACCATACATACACAACACCACATATCCAACATGTGCACAACACCATATGTGCACAAAACCACATATCCAACATGTACATAGCACCATCTATAACTAGCACTACATATGCAATATACACACAACTCCATATATAAAACATGCATACAATCATTATATGTACAAAATACTACATATTTTACATGTACACATCACCATAGGAACAATCACTAAATATACAACATGCGCAACATATACACAAAAATAGTACTGCACATCCATAGACCACACAATGATTGACAAGGCAACCTTTCTTCTAGTGTATTTCCACTATCCATGCTTATCCTAGCATGTCGCAGATCACAATGCTTTCACTTTGCTGAACCCCTCAACATTAACTGTCTAGAACATAAACACATGCATAGTAAAAGCATATAATTCAATTCATGTCCACATGATACTTCATAGATCTGTTAGATTTACTCTTCCTGCTTGATTCCTCATAAGACCAAGAACCTCTTCATGTCTTTCACCTGCATAAGAAATATTTCTTCCACAAGAGTGATCCTTGAAAACCCTGTTAGATTGATACATAGATACATACATACATAATCATTAGAAAAAAAAATCATCATCCTATCAGACAATGACATACATACACACATATATACATATAAACATTTATCATCAAACAATCATGATCCATGATGACCCTTGTTGGTCCTCGAATTTGCACCTTTTTTTGACCATTTTTCCCTTTCCAAATCATAATCATTTACCCTGTTTTACCTATCTCATGCGCCCTCATCGTGCACTAGTGTGAGAACGATGACACATTTTGCATTAACTTCATATTTTACATATTTTAACTTAACTTAGCATTTATTAACTATTTATTATGTGATTTTCTACTTAGAATTACTTTTGTAACTCATCGTTACCTCCTATGTTATTTAATAGTTAAATGCTTATATTGACTGCTGATTTTTAGTGCATAACAGATCTTGCACCAGGGCCAGCACCGCGAATCTTGGTAGCAAATCCGGATCTCTGTGATTGCGGCATAATTTTGTACCACCATATCTGAAGGTAGCCAAGTCCTAGTCATAACAGAAAGTCAATTTGGAACAGTGGAGATCGGACTTAGGAAGAACAAACAACTAGAGATAGCCATGGCCCGTTTTGTTAGAACGTTTAATTTTGAAGGTCGAAAGCTTATTCTGCAATCGGTTATGTAATTTGTTGTAATGATTTCTGCAATTGGATATGTAATGGTTAAATGATCCTTTTGGCTTGCGGCCAAAAGTATATATATAATGAGAAATGTAAATAGGACAAGTGGTTCAATATTCTAATAGAATTGAATAGATTGGAGAATAGAACCAGTGAGGCGGTAACATGCCTGTCTTTTTTCATCGCCCAAATCTGGGCAGGATATGTAATCATGCATGTATTTGCTTTGAGGATTTAATAAGAAGAGCTACGCCTTATGCTTCATGGATTTTATCTCTTTATGCTTAAGCAGTTGAAGAATTGATTCAATACTGAGCAACATTTCCATTTGAAAGGGAGGCGTGCTAGTCGGCTAAGGCCCAACCAACCCAGCACGTCCTCCCTCCTTTTTGTTCTTGAAATTTATGTTTGCTAAGTGTGAAGCAGATTTATGTATAAAAAGTAATGTTTGTAATGGAAATTCTTTTCTTTCGTGATACAAGAACTAGTTTCTTGGTGGCCCGTATCATATGGACTATAGTTCAGGCTCTGTACGAAGAAAATCATTTTTTACTACAAACATTACTTTACACCTTCTGCATAGATCACTGTTCCTGCACTAGTGCAAGATCGATTCTTGTGGCAAGGATATCTTTATATGAGCAGTTTTGAAAGGGCCCATCTGTTAAAGACTGCTAAGGTGTCTTTGCTAAAGAAAATATATTCTTAGTAGATGATCAATATCCCGCTAGAGTAATTGCCTTATTTATTTCCGAATCTCTCCTGCATGTACATTTATTTTTGTTCTAGCCTCAGATTGTTTTGATGGTTTGAGTTGCCTTTTTCTCTAAAGTTTGATTCTGCAATTTTTCCTTTAAGAAGTAGGAGTTGATATTATAAATATTCATACCATCTTTGGCATTGCCTGTGCTTCGTCTTTAAGTTTACGAATCCCCCGAGTTGACAATTTAAGTGTTGAGGACTTTACTTAAGTGTAATTCCTGCACCCAACATTTTGGTGCCATTTCTGGGGAGGTGATTTGATTTGGTAAGAATTTTCTGATTTTATAATAGACGTAAGTTTCCTTTATTTTTTTGCAAGTATTTTTTGAAGGAGTTTTTACTGGTGTTGATTGATTTCTGACAACATTTTTTTTACTAGAAATTGTTTTGATATTTTTGTTTCTTTTTTGAAATGAATGCCTAGGAAAGGTAAGGGTTCGAAGCCCACTAAGGGCCAAAATAATTTTTCTCACAATGGGTCTCCTTCTGCAAGCAAGAAGCCCAATCCAATCCAAACCCATCATGTAGGAACAATCCACCTAGATTCTGGTAATAATAGCTCAGGTGTGGATCAACTTGTGGAAAGCGACATAAGAAAGAAGGGAACAATGGCAGACCAAGGAGATCATTTGGAAGGAACTGCTGACAACCAGGTAAGTGAAGGACAATATACTTTTGTGTTTCCAATTATGGATCCTGATATTGTGTCACAGATGAAGAATATTCCACCATCAGCTCTCCCTCATTTCCATGGTAAAGTTCACGAAGATCCTGACTCTTTTCTATTTGAATTTGATATTTTGTGTAGAATTTATGATTATGCAACAGAGGCTTAGAAGTTAAGATTATTTCCTATTACCCTCAAGGACTTAGCCTGACGCTGGTTTATGGGGTTAGGAGGAAACACCATAACTTCTTGGGATCAGATGAAGAGAGTATTTTTGTCTAAATATCAAGAATATTGCAAAACTCGGGACATGCAAGATGAAATTTTTACAATCATACAAGATGATGATGAAATGCTTGAAGATTATTTGGAAAGATTTCTGTATATTTTACAAAGGTCAAAACTTAAGCTTGATCCCAACACTATTAGAACCTTGTTCTTAAGAGGACTTACTGATAATGCTAGAAACAATTTGAATCTGTTAGGACAAGGTGATATTTCTCAGCAAACTTTTGATCAAATTTGTGAATTATGCCGGAAATTTTCAAGAAATCAATATAGATCCAGTAGAGGAACTCGAAATAGAAATAGAAAAACAGAATCTATTGATGCTATGATTATTGGACTAGAAAATAAAATGGAAAACATGAAAATTGATATAATGAACATTGTTACCAAACAGTTAGACTCCTTAAAATTTCAGCAGAAACTCATGAAGGAACAAGAGTCATTATGTATTTTCTGTCCTAAAGGTAGAGACAAGCATCCCCCTAAATAATGTCCTCTTAACTTGAAAGAAACTAATAAGTGTGCTATTTGTGCAGAAGACCATATCACAGAAAAATGTCCCTCTATACCTGGACTTAAAGTTGTATTTACAGGGGGGTAGCCTAAAGATGAACAATTGTATGCTATGGGAGCAAGAAGAAATTGGCCTCTGGTAGGTGCAGGTATGGCTCCTGAATTTCCTGCACACTATTTTGGTTATAATCCACATGCATATTCATATCCTAACTCTCATCAGTAGTGGCAGTATGGAAATCAATATCAGCATGGGAAACCTTCCCAACCATGGCAATAGGGTTGGAGAGGCCCAACTCATTCTCCATATTCTTACAAGCCACCTATGCAACCAGATACATCTACACATGTACCTTATCCAATGCCTCAACTTCCAAGTCAGACCACCCCATTACCTTTACCTCCACCCTTTTGACCTCCTCAGTTGCCTGCTCAACCTACGCCCAGTCCTAATAATAATAATAAAGTAGTGCAAATGATCCATGTAACAAAGCCACCTTTACCATTTGAATACCAGTCTATTCCAGTTGGAGTTCATGATATTCAATTAAGATCAGGAAGGACTGTAATGCTAAAAAATTAGAAACAACCTATGGTGATTGTTGAAGAGAAAGGAGAAGAGGAAAATCTTAACCATTCTCTGAAAGCTATCACTAAGAAGCCCTTACCCTCTGAGTCCTTGCCATCTTCTTCCAACCAGCCTCCCTTTCCAGAGAGGTTAGTAATGGAAAGAAGATAGCCTATTTTCTGGGACTAGTTTGGCATCGGAACTTTAGAATCTTTTCATTAATATACCTTTGCTCCAAGCCATTAAAGAGATCCTCATTTGTACCAATATTATTAGGGAACTCTGTCTCAAGAAACCTGGGAGGAAGAGATTGGAACCCCAGAATATTCAATTTGTTGGTAGGGCAGCAGAGTTGATGACGGGATGTGTGTATGTGGAAAAATATACTGATCCCGGAAACCCTGTTGTCATAGTTCAGATTGGTAATGTCCTTGTCTCCAATGTCCTTATAGACCTGGGAGTAGCCATTAATGTAATGAATAAGAAAACCATGGATCAAATTCAGTTATCTCATCTTCACCCTACTCCCACTGTGCTTGAATTAGCAGATAGATCTAAAATTAAGCCTGAAGGAGTATTGGATGATGTGATCATCTCATTAGATTCTTGGGAATATCTTGTTGATTTCATTGTGCTTCAGCCAAAGAACCTGGTAGGATGACATCCCTTGATCTTGGGTCTACCATGGCTTGCTACAACCGATGCATATATTGGATGTCGTTTCAATGATATGTATATTTCACATGGAGATTATAGGAATAAAGTTACCTTATACCCCCTGCCAGATCCATTCGGGACCTTTGAGATACTTTATGGTTGGACCAAAGCAGTGATGAGGAGACTCAGTCTATTTCTCTTATTCATCATTATACTGGGTCTTCGCAAGAAGATGAGATTCAATATTTCCTGAACAATCTAGACACCATGCCTAACTTTGAGCCTTTGAGCCAGATTTTTAGCCTAGATTTCCAAGAAAACCATGATTCTCATTTTTCTATACCGTTGTCTTTGACCACTCCCTTAAGTACTCCAAAGCCTGATACTACTCTTGTTGAGATTAGCCCTGGTAAGTGCTTGCATATCAGTTAAGATTTAGACCCATCTCAGCAAGAGCAGCTTGTCAATTTGTTGCAAAACCATCTTAGTGAATTTGCTTGGGGCTATGAAGGCATGAAGGGTATCCCTCCTCAAACTTGTACACATCATATCTATATTCAGGAAGGAACCCTACTTGTCTGACAACCCCAAAGATGAATAAATCCATCTCTAAGAGATGTTGTGGAGGAAGAAATACAGAAACTCCTAGATGTTGGTTTTATCTATCCTATTTTTTATAGTCAGTGGGTCCCTCCATTAGTGCTAGTACCTAATAAAGATGAAAGATGGCATATTTGTATTGATTATCGTGAATTAAACAAATCCACTCTCAAATATTACTTCCCTCTCCCTTTCATTGACTAGGTGCTTGATACCCTTGCAGGAAAGAAATATTTCTCCTTTTTGGATGGTTTCAGTGGCTATAACCTGATACAGATTGCACCCGTAGATCAGGATAAAACTAATTTTACATGCCCATGGGGTAACTTTTCTTATAAAGTGCTTCCCTTTGGATTATCTAATGCTCCATCTACCTTTCAAAGGGAAATCTTGGCTATTTTTACTGATCTTGATTTTGTAGAAATTTATATGGATGACTTTTCTGTGTTTGGTAATTCTTTTCAGGAAGCTCTCGAAAATTTGGAGAAACTACTTCTTCGTTGCCAAGAAGCCCACCTTGCTTTGAGTGATAAGAAATGTAGATTAATGTGCAAAGCAGGAGTGGTACTTGGCCATCTGATTTCTAACAAAGGTATCCAGGTTGATCCGGCAAAGATCGAAATCATTCTGCATCTTCCTGCACCCAAAAATCAAAGGGAAGTAAGAGGTTTTTTAGGACATGCTAGTTACTATAGAAGATTCATTGAAAATTTTTCTAAGATAGCTGCTCCTCTTTTCCGACTTCTAGCTAAGGATAGTGAGTTTTCTTGGTCCACTGCTTGCCAACAGTCTTTTGAAACATTGAAGGAAAAGTTGGTACAGGCACCAGTTTTGAGAGGTCCAAACTTGTCCCTACCCTTTCACATTTCTTCCGATGCTTCAGACCTGGCTATTGGCGTAGCTTTGGGACAAGAGGAAGACAAGTAATCCTGTGATATTTATTATATTAGTAAGAATTTTTCTTCCACTGAATTAAACTATACAGTTATAGAGAAAGAGTTTTTAGCTGTAATATTTGCAATTAATAAGTTCAGACACTGTATCACAGGATATTAAGAATTTGTTCATACTGATCATTCTGTAATTAAATACTTGATGAAAAAACCATTAACTAGTGGTAGAGTCACTAGGTGGTTTATATTGTTACAGGAATTCAATATTACTATTGTTGATAGACCAGGAAAATCGAATGTTGTAGCAGATTTTATTTCTAGACTAGATAATCCTGGTGACGTAACTCCTGTTAATGATGATTTTCCGGATGAACATATTTTTGCTGTATCTATAGATTCTCCGTGGTTTTTTGACATCGCCAATTATTTGGTTACTGGAAAAACACCACCTCACTTTCCCGCCCGTGAAAAGCGGAACATTATTCAGAAAAGTGCTGCATACTCCTGGATTCAAGGAGACCTCTTTTACACTGGTCCAGATTTGATTATCCGAAGATGTGTAAGAGAGGAGGAAGTGTTTGACATATTGAAATATGCTCATGATGAACCTTGTGGAGGCCACTTCACTGACAAGTGAACTGCATATAAAATATTACATTCTGGCTACTTTTCGCCTTCCTTGTTTAAGGATGCCAAGTAATATGTCAGGTGATGTGATAGTTGTCAACGAATGGGCCAACCTAACCTAACCAATGAAATGCCTCTATACCCTGAAGTTATGATTGAGCCATTTGAAAACTGGTCTATTGATTTTGTAGGGCCAATAAATCCAACATCATTAGGTAAAAATCATATTTTGGTTTGTACAGATTTTGTTACAAAATGGGTGGAAGCTAAAGCTGTTTCTTTTGCTACGGAAAAAGTTGTTGTTGATTTTCTCTTTTATGAAATCTTTACTAGATTTGGTGTGCCTAGAGAAATTGTTTCTGACAATGGTTTGCGGTTTATTTATAATCTGGTATAGGGAGTGATGGAGAAATACAAGATCCAGCATCGAAAGTCTACACCACATCACCCGCAAGAAAATGGGCAAGTGGAGTCTACAAACAAGGTGATCGAGTCCATTCTCACAAATACGGTGAATATGCATCGAAAATATTGGGCTGAAATATTACCAAAAGCTTTGTGGGCATACAGAACCACTTGGAGAAATAGTACGGGGCACACACCATATGAGCTGGTATACGACAAACAGGTTTTTTTACCAATTGAATTCCAGATCAAAACTTTTAGAACTGCAATTCAGTTAGGCCTCAATCTCTCTGAGGCACAACAACAACGTCTTCTTCAGTTAAATGAGTTAGATGAATTTCGTATAGATGTTGTTCAGCAAAACATATTAATCCAGCAACAATGGGAAAGGTGGCATGACAAGTCCATTCAGAAAAAGCAGTTACAACCAGGTGATTGGGTACTCCTTTATGATTCTAGATTTAAAATTTTTAAAGGGAAATTCCATACACGTTGGATGGGACCATATGAAGTAATCCGAGTATTTGAGAATGGAGCATTAGAAGTCAAAACTATTGATGGACAGCATACAATATTCTTGGTAAATGGACACAGATTAAAGAAATATCTTCAACCACTTGCCAAGAATGGTTTTACACAGCAAGTTCAGCAACAATTTGGAACGATAGTGGTAAATGGTAATACCAACCTCTTGAAAATTTGAATCCCTCTTCTTCAAGAAAAAATTAACAAAAATAAAACAAAATTAAAGAATAAATAATTTCCTGTAATTATGAAAATCAGTCCGTTGACATGATTGCAGAAGGATCAACCTGAAAAACAACTTACTGGCTGGAAGATAAAAAATTTCTAATAAAAAGAGAATTTTGCTTGATCTTTAGATATGCTAGTAACCACCGAAGTAAAATTAGGTTCAGCAGAGCCAACCTTTATACAATTAGGGAAATTAGCATGGATATTTTTTTTTTCCAAGTAACGCTTAATTCTCGCTGCAGTTATTTTTCTTGCACCAGTGCAGGTAGACCTTCCAAAAAAAATTATGCCTTTCTTCATATCCAATTTCGTAATTTTTCCTCAGCCTTCTTCTCGAAATCCTAGTATAATTAGCCTTCTCATATTCTTCTAAATCCACCCTATCCGCTTCGAAAAAAGCCCAATTTAATCCTAAATTTTTTTTTCCCTATCCCACTTCTGTTTTCCCTCTTTTGGTACTTTCCTGGAATCCCTGTGATAGAATTCCTTCCCATTATAAGATTTTCCTTTCCCACTCCTTTATTCCCTCGTGAGTTTATTGCAGGATCTTGCATACAAAGAGCAGAAGGATGTGCTCTGAAACATCAAGAAAGGGCGAAGAAAAATTCAGAATAAGTTGAGGAAATCATGTGAAATCCAACCTTTATTTTAATTTTCTATCTTAATATTATGCTTGCAATAGTGCAAGCATGTTGTCCTATATGATAAGATGAGCATAGAAATACCAGCAGAATGACATGATTTAAGAGGTGCAAAGATTAGTACAATCATGCACCTCATCAGCAACATAGCACAAGTTGTCATATGACATAAGAAAGTGATCATGATGAAAATTTATATGATGTTTTTCATATGATAGACAAGTATTTACGCTATTATATTACCTAGGAGGAAATTAGTTAAAAGTACAAAGTTTTTTAAGTAGAAATCATGATCTTTTTAATGAGTGCTAAGTTCCTTTTTTTGTGTAATTATGAAGAAATGTAAGAATTGCGTTAATCGTTGTTTTCATATAATCTACCCTACTCTGTGATAATTTGAAATTTCCTTCACTCATAATTCCCCCACTCCTACATTTATCCTAAACGTCCCTTCATCGTGATTATTACTGCACTTAACCGTTAAACCGCCGCCACGCGCACCAATTAAGCCTGATCGGAAATGATGAGTATTTATGGAAAATGAATCAGAGATAAGGTTAGATATTTATGTATGAAAGCCAATTCCCTGGTATTGCATGCAAGCCTTGGAACCTATTGTTCATAGCCGATAGCAGCAATGCCGCCCGTCCGAAATGATCCTCTGTCTCTTAGCAAGATTGAGAAAACTACTAAATTTCGCAACAGTATTCCACTGTTGCGAGAGTCGGGGTTTCTACGGTTCTTGTAGAAGTTCGATGGGTATGATAGGGAGGTCGCCCTACAATTTTCAAGAAGCTTTAAGAACGGCCGAGTGAGAATTAGGCCGCTTGAATTCAAAGTCACGAAGAAATTTGTAGCAGCAGCAACAAGCTTGTAGAATACGAGAGTGGAGTGGTTCAATAACCAGAAGCTGGAAAGCAAACACTAGCAGTGTTTTGTCAAGGATAAGAATATGGAGGTGAATTTGAAATGTGGAGTCATGTGCAAAGCCCTGTTGGGTCAATGGCAGGATCTCATGTTTGTTTTGCAGAAATTTGTGACCTGTGAAGGGAGGTATACCTGTACCCTGGTGTATCATTTTAGACTGTTGCAACATTTTGAAGGAGGCCGGCACATTCGTTGGAGGATGAAATTCCCCTAATTTTTTCTCAAAATCTTGGAGAAAATGGTTAGAAGCCTACAGGATGGAAGGGAGGACCAGGCCGATACACGATTATACCATCACGGCCTGATAAAAATCTTGGTCTTAAAAAAGCTGGAGATCAAAGGTATGACATGGGAAGAGCTGTTGAAACAGCTGCACGGGAAGCCAACCAAAGGAAAGAAGATGAAGACTCCTACCAGTACACTTAAGGGTCTGAATAGAAGCAAAAAGGGAAGTTCTTCTTGCACTAGTGTGAAAAGAAAGCAGTCAGAAAAATCGACAGAAGAGAAGACCTCGTCTTCCATTAAGGAAACAGTTGGCGCACCCATTGAAGAAACCCCTTCTACACAGGCACAGGCCTCTAAACATGACATTCTTTCAGTCCTTGTAGAGCAGTGAATATTGCATAAGTCGGGGACAATAATCTGCTAGCACATTTTATCAAAAGACCCCATAAGAAGAGTAAAATTGCCGATGAAGGTAAGAAACCACAACCCCCACAAGGTATGGAATCCCATTCTACACCAGTACAAGGAGAACCCACAGAAGAAGAGAAACTAGATGAAGAGGAACCGGAAGAAGAAGAAGAGGCAGAAGAACCCACAGAAGAAGAGGAACCATATGAAGAGGAACTGGAAGAAGAGGAAGAGGCAGAAGAACCCACAGAAGAAGAGGAACCGGATGAAGATGAATCGGAGCAGAAGGAAGGAGACCTAGAAAAAGAGGAACCGCAGGTAGAAGAGTTCCTTGACGTGACCATGGAAGATATAGAAGTCCCAGAGCCAGTGATAGCCCATGATGATACAGAGGGAGGAAAAGAATTTGTGACTCCTGCTGCTCACATAGCAGAATTAGAACTCCAAGCGCAAAACTTGGAGCAACTTGTGACCAAAGCATAAGAGGAGAAAGAACAAAGCAGAGAAGAATTGATGGCAAAGCTCAAATAAAATAAAAGCGAGGTTAAAGTATGGAAATATCGGGCTGGATTTTGTTTTAGGCGGTTGAGAAAGGTAGCAAAGAAGTTAAGGCACATCAAGAGGAAGAAGGTTGAAGCAGTGCAGCCTGAGCAAAACATGCTGGAATAGGACTGAGTTGGAGTATTCAAAATTTTGGTTTTTTGTAGAGGTAAAAAGTTGTATGAGGACACACAATAGTTTAGGGATGGGAGGATGTTGGTTCTCTAATTTGCACCTTTTTTTGACCATTTTTCCCGTTCCAAATCGTAATCATTTACCCTATTTTACCTATCTCATGCGCCCTCATCCTGCACTAGTGCGAGAACAATGACACATTTTGCATTAACTTCATATTTTACATATTGTAACTTAACTTAGCATTTATTAACTATTTATTATGTGATTTTCTACTTAGACTTACTTTTTTAACTCATCGTTACCTCCTATGTTATTTAATAGTTAAATGCTTATCTTGACCACTGATTTTTAGTGCAGAACAGATCTCGCACCAGGGCCAGCATCGTGAATCTTGGCAACAAATCCAGATCTCTTTGATTGTTGCCTAATTTTGTACCACCATATCTGAAGGCAGCCGAGTCCCAGTGATAACAGCAAGTCAATTTGGAGTAGCGAAGATTGGACTTAGGAGGAATGAACAACTGGAGATAGCCATGGCCTGTTTTGTTAGAAAGTTTAATTTTGAAGGCTGAAAGCTTATTCTACAATCGATTATCTAATTTTTTGTAACGACTTCTGCAATTGGCTATGTAATGTTTAAATGATCCTTTTGGCTTGTGGCCAAAAGGATCTATATAAGGAGAAATGTAAACAGGACAAGTGGTTCAATATTCTGATAGAATTGAATAGATCAAAGAATAGAACCAGTGAGGCGGTAACAAGCCTATCTTTTGTTATCGCCCAAATCTGGGCTGGATATGTAATCACGCATGTATTTGCTTTGAGGAATTAATAAGAAGAGCCCCACCTTATGCTTCATTGATTTTATCTCTTTATGCTTAAGCAGTTGATGAATTGATTCAATACTGAGTAGTGTTTCCATTTGAAAGGGAGACGCACTGGTTGGCTAGGGCCCAACCAACCCAGCACGTCCTCGCTCCTTTCTATTCTTGCAATTTATGTCTGCTAAGTGTGATTTAATTTACAACATTTGAATTTTTGTTTGAGTGAAAGCAGATCTGAAGTGTGAAGTAGTTAAATTTCCTTTTCTCCATCTAAATTTAAATTTGCTTTCTCTGCCTGGTTTGAACAGGAGAAATTACCTACACTAGTGCATGTTGGTATGCTATTCACATTCTACACGTTTGGTTTATTTTCTCCGCCTGGTGTAAGCAGGAGAATTTTTCCTGCACCAGTGCTAGATAGTGTGATGCAATAAGTCTCTTTAATTTACTTCTAACAACTTTCTTTCTTTTAGTTACATTTTAATTAAAAATATTGTGTCCTTATTCTCTACAGATATTCATCTTTCTGATAAGCAATTTGGTTTCATAAACACTTGCAGTAATTAATCATTGATTTCAAGGACTAAAATTTAAAGTGTTAGAAGCTCAGATCAGGTACAAGAACCAGTTTCTTGGTACTAGATCTGAGTGCGGTGGACTTGAGGAAGTTCAGGGCCGTTGCACGAAGAAATTTTTTTTTAGTACAAACATTACTTTACACTTTTTGCATAGATCGCTGTTCGTGCACTAGTGCAAGATCGATTCTTGTGGGAAGGATATCTTTACTTGAGAAGGTTTGAAAGGGCCCATCTATTGAAGACTACTAAGGTGTCATTGCTAAAGAAAATATATTCTCAGTAGATGATCAATATCCCTCTAGAGTAATTGCCTTCTTTTTTTATTTCCAAATCTCTCCTGCAAGTACATTTCTTTTTGTTCTGGCCTCAGATTGTTTTGATGGTTTGAGTTGCCTTTTTCTCTAAAGTTTTATTCTGTAATTTTTAAAAAGTAGGATTTGATATTAGAAATATTCATACCATCTCTAGCATTGCCTGTTCTTTGTATCTAAGTTTACGAATCCCCGGGTTGACAATTTAAGTGTTGAGGGCTTTACTTAAGTGTAATTTTTGCACCCAACAACCATGTTAGACACATACATGTATACATATATAAACACCAACATAATCCTGATCACATCGTAATTACCAGATATCATAAGGTCAAGATTAAGAGAGCTTCCTTTATTTGTGCACAACATGCACAACGTTGAGAACAACAATTCCTGACATAGCCAAGCAGTCTAACACCTCGGATCCATTTTATTTACCTTCCCTAATTACCTTTCTCATGTTTGTACTTTAACCATCCATTTACCATAATGGACAAAAATAATCTGACTGATTGTCATAGTATTACCTTCTGTTGCACTTACTCATGCACCAAGCTTCATCCATGTCTTACATTACCTGTCTGGTACCACACAACTTCCCCGAGCTCCATCCACTTTCCTCCTTCACAATTGATTCCAAAGACGCTCAAAACATAAAAGGAAAGAATGAGAAAAAACAGGAATAAAACTATGGAAAACCAATATCAATATGACACCACGAACAAAGTGGCAAGGCCTTGCACGATACATAAAAAAATTGCAAATCAAGCAAAAACAAATCATAAAAGACCAAAAGAACAAGACTAGAAACAAACACCATGACTTGATCCCCCATGGGCTCCTAAAGCTTCCAAGGGAAATCTCAACCCGATCCTTTTCCAAGATTTCATGGAAGTCTCTTTCCATGCAATCCCCTGCATTATATAGCCATAACCACATAGCTGTCATCACATAAATAGATATAAAAATATACTAGTTATCTTACTTTTTTGTGCCAAGCGCAATGACCTATAATTGAAAACACATGTCAACCATATGTACCAAACATCAATACAACATATATATCAATTAGAATCAACTTTTACTAAGACTAACAACCATGTTATAATCAAACAACAGTCAAAATCAGAATAATATAACTAGCACATAGTTAAACTCAAGTACATATCAACTGTATCAACACATATGTGTTAGTACAACCATCTTAAAACAAGATAATTAATTCTTGAAATCTTATAGACATGTGCTCATATCATGCAATTAATCAAACATTCAATCAACTTCTAAACATACCGTGTTAGATAAACCAAATTGACAACATAATTATACATTCAAGTGCAAAGTATACGACATGAGAAAACTCATGCCTTAATGTATAGGGGAGGATATTTTTTCCGCACAATCAATCTAGATTAGCATGAGATGAATTCAAAGCATTTCAACCCAATCATATTTAGGTCACGATATCCGTAATGATAACTAGCTAAGATTTTCACATCATAAACTCATAAAAAATTGTCATTCATGCATAGTAATCACATATGCACAGTCAACTTATATTAGTATGACATAATATCATAAATAAGTTGACTCATACCTGAATATCATAACCCTAACCATCTTCCTAGACCAATCCAAATTAGTAGGATACATATAAAATCAAGATATTAATGATATAACCCTAATAATCAAGTTAACTAATGTATAATAAAAATAATTTAACATATAACATGTTGATCAATAACATATACCATAATCATCGAGCTAACTACAATTTAACATATAACATGCTCGTCAACAACAAATAACCTAGTCATCAAGTTAATACCATGCTTGACTAACCAACACATGTACATATGATCACACTAATTAACTGACATCTATCATGTATGTAACCATAAAATCAATACAATGAGAGGAATACACATAGCCATAATGCATATGAATACGCTGCTCTACTAGCATTTATCACATATGTAACCATAATAATAGAATGAAAACATATAATTAACCCTAATGCTTACAACAACCATGAATCACACACCTGCATGCCAAACATGCACACTTGTATGACGATCAATACTTACCCCACAGTCCATTGTTGCAATGTCACTTTAATGCTTTGCATCTCCTGCTCTATCTTAGCCAGCACATTATCAACATAACACACTAATATCATCATGATGACCTAATTTTATACATTGAACTTACGCACAACAACGTTCACCAAACTAATGCAAACTTGACCATATGCACCCACTTGACATGTATAAATAGTCATGAAAAACCAATGCATGTTCAACATATGACATCACACAAGAACGCATACACGGATAACACTAAAGCATGACCAATATGTAAACCTAAAATAAGAAAACAATGCATTTACAATATGTAAAAATATTTAAGCAAGCATGCACAAAGAATACACAAGCATGAGCAACACATAACAATACATACACACATGACAACATGTTGAAAACAACACCATCAACACTTCCATGGCGACACCTCTATCACCATGCCCAAAAAAACACAGATGCAACAAGCGCATATAGACCAAAATCATATTAAACACATATGCAATGAACATAATGCATGATCAACACACTGTCCATCCTTCCGAGGGTTGAACAATGCTCCGATACCATTCTGTAAAACTGCCTTCTTACATCTACCCAAAAAACCAACAAACTGGGGTAAAAATGTGACGAGAGACTACTATAATGATATTCAAACTTATATGTGACCTTAAGGAAGTGGAACCGACTGAAATCACACATACAAACCTTGTACATTATCAATGACACCCCTAGAAGCTATCCCAACCTTCCAGACCTATTGCCCCTGGGTCACATTGACTTTATAACCACTTTGAGCCTTATCCATAGACATGAAACAACAAGGTAGTGGCTAGGAGGCTATAGCCATAGAAAAAACACAACAAGCATATGGCCAGGGCCTTAATTAGCCAGTTATGTACCTGCAACTCCAAGATTTAAGCCACCTTTTCAGTCCCAAAGCCCAGGTCACACTACCAATAACTTCATGAAAACTTCGGGAATGATAAATAACATTGGAATAATGATAAAAAAGAAATCACATAAAAAATAACTCATCTGGACCCCTCCTATCTATGATAGGAATTTTTTCAAACATGTTACATGCATTGAATATACAATTGTAAAAAACAGATTTAAACATAGGGGTCTCATTGTAATATTCCAAATCTGGAACAACTAGCAAGGCATGACTGGAAAACGCATTTTCCAGTAATGGATGTGTTATAGCATCATTTCTCACCTTCATATGATTCATGATTTCTTTTACGGCTTTGGGCACCCATTCCTACAGACTTGGACAAATTCACTAAAAAACAGTGTAAAAATCCCCATACGCGACTATGCCCGTACTTTTCTGCGTGTATACGCGAGTCCACATGCACTTTTCCGCATATGCCATTAAAATGATTAAAAAATATATAAAAATTCCCTATTTTCGGGCTGGGTTTATGGTTACTCAGGTAGTTCAACCACCCCAGCACGTGTCCAACTGTTTCCAACTGTTGAAACTACTTTGAGGGAGTATAAAAACCCCTCATGTGCATGGCCTAAGGGAGAGAGAGAATTTATTGATATTATACTCTGTTGGTATTCCCTATCCAAGTCTGATTCCCCGTGCCTCCTGCACTTTCCCAGTTCATTACAGGAAACCCTTGTTTCCTTGAGATTCTCATCTCCTTATATGTCATCTCGTATGCACCAGTTTGGAAGGAATCTTAGTGAGGCAAGGGCGGGACGAATCCGGACGACGGTCTGCTCGAAGATCGTGGAAGGATTCAGGTGATCTCTCCACTCGTTATTTCTGTACATGCTATTTATAATACAGAAGTACCATCTTGTTCCTGAAATATACGTGTTAGTGTTTGCTTACATATATGAGAATATTGTTATTTAAGCATTCATTATGGTTTATCTAATGTTTCATATGGATTTCACTAACATTTAGAGTAGATATATGCTGTACAACCAGTTCTTCGTGCTTGTTTCTTCTTGTCTTTCAGGTTAAGAAGGAAGGACGGTTGCTGGGGGTTTGGACCCTGCGGGATCTGCTTCAACCGTAGGACCTACGGGTAACTTCCTCATTCTACTCTATTTAGTTTTTCTGAACGTGCATGGTTGTGTGAGTCCTTCTTAAGTAGCATGCCCCTGCTCTGTGGAGGTTGTAACCCAACGAACCTCTAGGGTGATATTCCCCGAAACAGAACTGGCGACTCCGCTGGGGATCACATTCTTGTGACTCCCCTGTTGGGTGGTTTCAGCTGTCTGGTAGGTTGCCGACAGTTTTAACTTTCATTTGCAGTCCAGTTTACTTTGTTTCAGTCAGTCTGAAGTCCTGGTTTCTTTTCCAGGCTTGTCCTTTTTGTTTTTTTCATTATTTACCTTTGTATACGCGCTTTTTTCTGCACACAGTCGCGTATACACGCAAGTTTGTCTAAAGGGACCCACGTATACGCGAGTTTCCCTTAGCACAGACGCGTATGCACGCTGGTTGCATAACTGTGAAGTAGCATATACCTAGGCAGATTTTGAATTTTTGGGTTTCTTGACTTTTTGGTCCTTTCTGGCTGTGGAGACTTGTTCCTACAGTGTCTCTGTACTCTCTGGATTGTGAAGGAAGTGGTTTCTGGTCTTTTCTCTCTTTCGTTTGATTGAAAACTAGTCTTTTTGGCAAAGTGTTGTTTCTAGTGCTGGCACTTCTGGATTGAGTACCAAGATCGCTTTATGAGCATTCTTGGCTGTTCTGCTTTATCAGAACAGAGAGCTCCTGCTCACTTACTCTTTCCTATATTTGTGTTGTGCTTCGCATTACGATTTTTGCTCGTTTCTTGATTGGTTTTCTTGAGTTCAATAGGCTAGGTCTTGTTGCAAATTTTGAAGAGTTTTTCTTGCTTCTTCGAAGTTTTTGTTTGCAACGAGTTTGCACTATTCCTTTAGGCTGAGTGGCTGAGTTTTCTTGTCTTCTTTTGCTCTTATTGATCTTGCTACTAGTTAGCCTTATAAGGTTTGGAGCATTGTTGAAGTTTGTGCTTGAAATTCAGTCTTGTTTGGTTTGGATTTTGATAGTTTCGCTTGGTCTTTTCGAGCTCTTTCTTTATAAAACATAAAAGCTCAAAAAACATTTGCTTTGATTTTTGTTTTTGCATTTCAAAAGCTCAAAAAACATTTTGTCTTGTCTTTTGCTTTTGTTGTTGCATTTTTGTTTTTCATTTCGCCATATCTTTTGAAGCTTTTGTGAGGTTTCTTGCTTTGGTTTTTGGCTTGATTTTGGGGAGGAGTTATAATTGATTTCTTCTTCTTTTTTTAAAGCGTTTTTGGTGTCTTTATATTAAGAGTTCTTGTTTTTGGGAACCAGCTTTCTGGACAACCAAAAAGAGTTAAAACTGAAAGAGCTTTTGGGAAATTTCACTCTGCTTTTAGAGATTTTGCATCTTAGAATTTGCATGCTTGTAGTGATTTGCATTAGGTGCATTTAAGAATTTAGTCAGTTTCATAGTTTTTGTGAGTGTGAGCTTGTTATTTGAAAAGAAAAAATACAGTTTTTAATCTCGTAGAACTTGTATAGAGATTTCTTTTCATCGAAAGAAAATAACTGCATTTGCATGTAGTTAGGTTTTTATTAATTTCTTTCTGCGTCAAAACACCATACGTTTCATCTCTATATCCTTGTGACTTAACATAACAGCCCATTAAAATAAGCGATATAATTTAAAATCAACTAGAAATTTTTCTAAGTGTCATACACCAACTAGCTAGGTTGTAGGGCCTTGGAATAGGTGAGTGGAGAGTAAACTCTCCAAGGCCGCTCAAACAAAACATAGAAGTTGATTAATTGAGCGAAATCCAACTCCGTTAGGTGGACCGAGAAAGCTCTCCTCCAGAGAGTCAAGCGCGAGGGGAAGTGAAGGCTGAGAAGAGGGATACCCCCCCTCCGATTAGCTGAATCTGACCTCAAGACCCTTCCGCCTGGCTTTTGATATGGATTGGTGCCCATAGTTGCCACTCCTAGGTTCCACACAGGTGACTGCGGGGGGGAATACCCATGGTACCTGAGACAGACGTCGCATCACTTTCAGCAGTACTTTTGGGGGGTGCCCTTGCGAAGCTTGGGTGCTTGAGCCAGCAAAGGTTGTCGTTAGGAGGTCGGCGTAACTGTTTCTAATACCTTCGCTAGTTGTTCTGGGCCCTAATCATCCCAGACTACTTTCGGGAGGTCCTATATTTCGCTTTCCTGTATTTTGGTGTCCGGTCCTCATCACCCGGAGCGGAAATACTTGGAGGCTGTTTTCTTGACTGTATCTCAGGGATTTTTATTTTAGAGAGTGCTCTTTTCTCCTAGCTTGCCTAGCTTTTCACTTTTTTGAGTCTAATTTAAAATTTATAAAAGTGGCTGATCAAGCGCCTCGTCGATCGAGGAGAATCCGGGGGTTATCTCCCGAGAGTCCAGAGCCTTCTTTGAGAAGGTGTAGGAGTGATTTAGCAGGTGGTTACCACCATGTGGCGTCTGACACAGTGGAGAGAGATCCTCCACAAAGGTCTGAAGGTTTCATAGCTGATTCTGGTGTCGATTCCGAGAGGAGCGTTCCGCTCACCTCGCAAGTTTTATTTCCTCAAGAAGAAGATTTTCAAATCGAAGACGTACCTAAGCCTCCTGCGACAGGTCCATCTCCTCTTCCTCCTAATTATCCGTTCGTTGTTCAATACATCGGACCTGAGTCGGAGAGACCGGAAGATCTTCCGTATCATTATTACCTTTCGATGGCCACGACTGGGAACGCGGCTTCTGCTGTGAGTGCTGCAGGCATTCAAACTCCTGCTTATGTTGAAGCAGGGGGCACTATTGCTTCATCTTCGATTGCTTCTAGTGCTGTTGTGTTTGGCTCTGGTTTCACCCAAGCACATGCTTCTCATTCTGGTCCCTTCTGTTCAGGGATGCCCTCTAGTGGGAATCCCTCTTTTTCCTTTTCCGCTGCTTCAGCTGGATCTACGCCCATGTCTAACATGGCTAGTGGATCAGCTTCATTTCAAGGGTTCCCCTTCGGAACTGGACACATTCCTAGTTCGAATCCTTCTTTAGGGTCCTTTTCGTTTACTTCTCAGACCCAGAGTTTCAACCCTTGGTCTGGGGGGCAAAGTTCGACTACTTTTACAGGATGGAACCCTGTATTCACTACAGCGGGGGCAGGGAATCAGTTTTACGCAGGTCATCAAGGGAATGCTTCTTTCCCTTCGTCGAGTGCTTATCAGACTTTTTCTCCTCTATCTAATGCCTGGAACCCCTACCAGGGGCCTTCCTCTTCATTTAATACTTCAGCGGGGGGAACTGGTCTGGGCTTTGGTAACTCGGCGTGGGGAGGAGGTTCTTCTCCTTTTTCTACGAGTCCTTTTTGGCAACCTGGTGCCTCATCAAATCCAGGGTATTCTTTTCAGAATGTTGGGAACCCATCCCATCAAGGATGGAATCCTCAGGCTCCGCCTCGCTTACCTTTTTTGGCAACGTTAAACTTGCTAGATCTGTCGAAGTTGACTAATGATCCGATTCGTTATAGTCCGGAGTGGCCTCCGGTCTCAACCAAACTTCCTTCAGATATTCCAAATTTTGAAGGTAAGAATGGAGAGGATCCGGCTGACCACATCACCACTTTCCACTTATGGTGTTCTTCGAACTCCCTGATCGATGATTCGATTAGGTTGAGATTATTTCAACGCACCCTAACTGGAAATGCTGCCAAATGGTATATCGAGTTAACTGGGGGCAGTTTTGCCACATTTGGAGAACTGGCTGTCACATTTCTAAACCATTTTCAGTTGCCTGTCAGATATGAGGCTGGGACCGAACTCCTGGCTAATTTTAAGCAGGATGAGGCAACTCACATTTCTGATCACATTCAGGAATGGAGGAGAAGGAAGAGGCTTATTAAATCTCATATTCCAGGAGAATTCCTTCTCGAATGGTTTCTGAAATCTCTGCAGTCAGACATTTCAAAAGATGTATCCCTATCTGGGGTATTTTCTGAGGAGCAGGCCATTTTTAGGGCCCAGCAGCTGGAACTGATCTATTCTCAGTCTGGGGTCCTTTATAAATATTTTCCCAATGCTCCTCACTCCAAATTAGATTTATCGAAAACTAAGCCCGGTCCTCATGGTGATGGGCTTGTCGGATCGGTCAATAGTGGTGCAGCAAGCCTGCTTTCTCAATTGCAGCAGTTGTCTTTGCAATCTACTCCTTCTAGTCAGGCTGTGCCTGCAGAGTCATCGCCTTCCCAGTCTTTGTCCATAAATGCTGTCCAATCTTCTGATCCCAAAGGAAATCAACAATCCAATGGGAAGAAGAAGGGACGAAATAACAAGAAGAAGGGAAAGAACAGGAAGGGTAATGCAAACAAAACCAACGAGCGTGTTGGTGAGGGTCAAAAGGAGAAAAAGAAAGTGAAGTTTCCATGCAAGCTATGTGCTGGAGACCATCTCACACACCTTTGCCCTAAAATTCAGGATGCTCAGCGCTTGTTAGCTCAGCAGGGTTCTTCTAGTTCCCAGGCTGTGTTAACAAACCCTTTTCCCCAAGGGCAGCAATTAGTTGTTGGTGCGAACCAAAATATTGGGGCTTCCTCTAGAGGTACCCAGGAAGGGGAAATTCCATCGAACATTTTCATGATGAGTGCTCACGCGGATATCGCTACGAGATCCCGTGATTATGGCGGAGAAGAGTCTTCTAAAGCTAAGGAAGTTCCTGATGCTACTGAGCCGCTTCACATCACGAAGCCTACTATTGAGTCTATGCCTCAGATGCCCAAAGCATCTTCTAAGCGATCAACGATTAATCCGAATGCTAGGGCTGCCCAAAACTACTCGATTGTAGAAGATCTGGCACAGAGTCCTTGTGCGATGTCAGCTTTAGAGGTACTCCAGTCTTGTCCGGCTCAGCGCAGTGCTTTGCTCACTGCCATTGGGGCTATTGATCCGAAAAATTCTCTTCTGATTACTTTTGATATGACTAATTTTAAGAAGAGACTTCCTCATCACATGGCTTTTCATATTAAATCGTTGTATCGGAAGTGCAATATCTTTCGAACGGTTGTTGATGAGGGTGCTTCCACATGTGTAATGTCTCTCGCATGCTGGAAGACACTTGGATCTCCCAAAGCTGTTTCATCTAGCACTGTTCTTACTGCGTTCGATGGTCATTCTCACAGACCCCATGGTATTGTCCCAGCTTTGCCCATCTGTGTTGGGGGAAAAACTGTCAATATAGAGGTTGAGGTAGTGGATGCAAGTTTGGACTACAACCTTCTGTTGGGGAGAAATTGGATTTATGAGATGGATGCCATTGCATCCTCATTATTTTGAATTATATGTTTCCCCCACGAAGGGAGGATTGTTACAGTGGATCAACTGGACTGTCCTCATGTAGACCCGAATGCGTCTACTGACTCATCTATTCCTAAGTTGGATAATACTAAGGCGCCTGTTGAGAATTTAGGAGTTGGAATGTATTCTTCCTTGATGGGTACTTTTGATATTCCTCCTCCTACGGTTCATATTAATGCAATTTCATCCTCCAAGGCTCCTCTTTGAAGAGAGTTCTTCAGAACTCATTATTTTTCGGACCCTTGGACCTTACCTTCCCCTACTGCCACATTAGCAGAAGGTCAAGTGGGTGGAATGGCATTTCCGATTTCTGCAGCTGAGATTGCATATCAGTCTATTGTTGACTCTGCAGAATCCAAGCTCCTCTTTCACCGGAAGAGTTGGATGGTGATGTGGCTCCGACTTGGACGCTTAGTTCTTCTTCTGCCCAGGATTGTCTAGATACCACTCTTCCATCTGAAGAGGCCATCCTGGAAGCCATGACTGGTATAGATAGACCGTGGGATGATTTTCATCATCGGTCTTACTTCGTACCTGACTTGAGCGAAGTTGAAACAAGTTTTCCAAGTCCTCCGTCTCCTGGTCCTGTTCACCCAGTCTTGAACCCTTTGACACCAACACAGGTTTATGCTGAAGGGAACATGGCTGTGATTTATCCAACTATCTCGGTGAACATTTCCAGGGATCCCAATATTATCGAGAATGTCTTCATTGGAGCTGAATGTTCCCGTGAAGAGGTTCAAATTTACACCGAGCTCTTTAAAGAGTATAGGGATGTATTCGCTTGGTCTTATGAGGAAATTCCTTGCATAGACCCATCTATTGTCCAGCATGAGATCAAGACGTATGAAAACGCTAAGCCGGTCAGGAAAAAACTTCGTCCGGTCAATCCTAGGAAGGCAGCAGCTATCAAAGTTGAAGTTGAGAAGCTGCTTAAGGCAGGATTCATTTTCCTTGTTCCTCTGACTGAATGGGTTTCAAATCCCATTCCCGTAGATAAAAAGCAAGGAACGATTCGAGTGTGCATCGATTTCAGAGACCAGAATAAAGCATGTCCTAAAGACAATTACCCCACACCATTTATCGATCAGATCATTGATGAGTGTGCCGGTAATGAGATTTTCTCCTTCATGGACGGTTTCTCCAGATATAATCAAATTACTATCCGTCCTGAAGATCAACATAAGACTGCTTTTATTTTTCCCTGGGGTACGTTTGCATACAAGAAGATGCCTTTTGGTCTTAAAAATGCTGGGGCTACCTTTCAGCGGGCCATGTCATATGCCTTCCACGACATCAAAAAGATTATCGAGGCATACTTAGATGATTTAGCTGCTCATTCTCAAAAGAGGATGGATCATCCTGGTCACCTCCGAAAAATATTTGAAAGATATCGTTTTTATAAGATTCGATTGAATCCGAACAAGTGCGTTTTCGCGGTTACATCCTGTCGGCTATTGGGATTCATTGTGTCTATGGAAGGGATAAGGGTAGATCCCTTCAAGGTTGAGGCAATACTTTGGTTGCCTCCCCCGTCTTCCATCCGTCAGCTTCAAAGTCTTCAAGGAAAGTCTAATTTTCTTCGGAGGTTTATCGTTAATTATGCTGAAGTGACAAAGGGATTTATGAGACTATTGAAGAAAGGAGTTCCTTTTCTTTGGGACGACTACGCTCAACGCTCATTCGATGCTTTGAAGAAAGCATTGACCTCTGCTCCTTTACTGAGTCCACCTGATTATAGCAGGGATTTCCTTTTGTATCTGGCAGCAGCAGAATCTACCATCGGTATGGTTCTGGTTCAGGAGGATGATGGTCTTATAGAGCATGTTATTTACTACCTTAGTCGAGGACTGGTAGGACTTGAACTTAGGTACACTCCGATAGAAAAGTTAGCCTTAGCAGCAGTTCATGCTGTGCAGTGACTCTGGAATTACATTATTCTTCGCAAAACTTTTGTTTTGGCAGCAGCGAATCCATTTCAGTTTGTCCTCAGTAGGCGAGTGATTGGGGGCAAATACAATAGATGGATTGTGATTTTACAGGAATTTGATCTTGAGTTTCTATCTGCCAAATCCAAGAAATAATTAGTTTTTGCGGAATTGATCTCCGAGTTGCCCTGTGGGGAAGAGATGATCTATGATGAGTCCTTTCCGGATGAACACTTGTTTCTTATCTCTTCACAGGATCCTTGGTACGGGGATATCATTGTGTATCTCCAAACTGCGAATTTTCCCTCTACTTTTTAGAAATATGAGCGTCGTAAGCTGCGTCACTTGGCCAAGAATTATATGATTATTGGTGATGCTTTATACCGTCGAGGGGTTGATTCAATCCTAAGACACTGCTTAACTCTCAAAGAAGCTGAGGCTGTGCTTAATGATTCTCACAGTGGAGCTTGTGGGGGTCATTTATCTGGGCTTGCTACAGCTCAAAATATTTTCGTGCTGGATACTTTTGGCCCTCGATTTTTAAGGATTGTATTGAATCGGTCAAAAAGTGTCATTCGTGTCAGGTCTATACTCGAAAAATGCATGCTCATCCAGCTCCGCTTTTTCCAGTCATTACTGTCGGTCCCTTTACAAAGTGGGGTATTGATTATACTACTTGTAACCCGCCTTCGGCTAAAGGTCACAAGTACATTATTGTAGCAGTAGACTACTTCACGAAGTGGGTCGAGGCTATGCCTACTTTTGGGAATGATGGTGAGACTGTAGCTCTTTTCCTTTTCAACCAGGTTATCGCTCGTTTTGGTATTCCTCGAGAGATTGTCACTGATCATGGTAGTCATTTTCAGAATAGTATGATGGCTGAGTTGGCTCTCAAATTGGGTTTCTGGCAGGAGCATTCATCTCCATATTATCCTCAAGCCAATGGGCAAGTGGAAGCCGTGAATAAATCCTTGAAGACAATTCTTCAAGGGACAATTGATAAAGCTAGATCCAACTGGCATATTATGCTATATCCTGCACTTTGGGCATACAGGACGTCAGTGAAAACTGCAACTGGCTTTACTCCGTTTCAGCTAGTGCACGGGGTGGAATCTGTATTTCCTATTGAATGCGAGATTCCTTCTCTTAAGTTAGCTGTTGAACTTCTTCCTGACACTTCTAGTCTTGAAGAACGGCTCCTTCATCTGGAACATCTCGATGAGCAGCATCGGGATGCCGCCACGATGAATGAAGCGCATAAAAACCGAGTTAAAGTTCAGTACGATAAGGCGGTTAAGCCTAGGGTCTTTTCGGAAGGTGACCTTGTTTTGGTCTATGCCCAAGAAAAAGATGCCCTGGGGGTAGGAAAGTTTAAGTCTATGTGGTATGGCCCCAATATCGTTAAAAAAGTCCTTAAGAAAGGAGCATATACCTTGGTTGATTTCGAAGGGAACGAGTTGCCGGAGCCCCGAAATGGGCTCTATTTGAAGAAGTATTATGCCTAGGCTTCGGCCTGGCATGTTGCTTTTGTATATAGTAGTTTTTTGCTTTGTACATATCTAGTTGATTTTCGATCTTTGATGAGTTGGTGATGTTTTTGATCTGCTTTGGCAGGTTGTGTTGGATGTCATGAGTCATTTTGGTTTCGTCGATGGTGCTAGTAGACACACCTGGAACTTAGCTTCCGCGGCTTGGGTGCTTCATTATCCTTCCGGTCAGCTGTTAGTATCAAGAGGGGTCTGCATTGGTCCTGCTTCCAATAATATAGCAGAATACACTGCAGTTGTTCATCTACTCTCGGAGGCAATATCTTTGGGTGTTGATTCGTTGGTAGTTTTCTTGGACTCTCAGCTGGTGGTGTCGCAGTTGAACAATACTTATCGGGTTCGAGATCCATTTTTATTACGATTGTTCTTGAGGGTACATTTGTTACAAAGATCATTTCATTTTTTAACTTTCATTCATATTCCTCGAGCTGACAATTAGTTGGCTGACTCATTAGCTAATCAGGCATTGGATTGGCATATTAATCATTCCATACAATAAAATTTAATCATCAAAAACATCATACATTTTGATACATTTATCACATCACATCAAATATCGCTGTATATATATCATCAGAGTGTTCAAAAACTTTACAAAATTTGGATCCATAAGGTCATACAAAACTTGGGCTTATGCCCCCATCATGTTCAGTCTCAAAAAAGAATATATAGTCATCTAATACATAATATCTATCTACTCCTGAGGTCCCTGCCCAGAAGTCGTGTTACTATAGAACGTGACTGCGGTGGCAACTCAACGGAATAATCTAACCCAGTCTCGGGGTACTCCTACCACCCGTCTCTGGATGGCTTCCGGTAGATCCTCCATGGCAGCCATAGGTATTTGGTGGGTTAGTCCCTCCAAGTTCCACTGCATGGCCTGGAGTGTCCTGTCTGAATCCACTGTCTTTGCCTTGCCCCTGCGACGCTTGTGGCGTGGGAGACCCTCAGGTCGAACTGGTCCAACATATGAATCATGATCTTTTGGAATTGTCAGTCATTATGAATCCAATCAAAAACATGTTTATTTTTTATTTTTTCATACATATTTGAAAAAATCCAAAAAAATTATATAAGTCAAAAAAATTTGCAAACTTACCGACTGTGCCCCATGCTGTGCCTAGTGGAAGAACTAGATCTGGATCTCCACGAAAGTCCATCCCGGCATAGGGATAGTCGTCCACCGCGATGATTTGTTCTCCCCACCAAAGGAAGAACTCATTGTCCCATGTGGTCTGGGGTACTTCACTACCCCCCAGTCTCTTCATCATGTCTGCCCAACGGGAAATTCTTGGGTCCTGCGGGCTGCTGATGGTAGAGATAACTCTGGGTCTCAATGCTGGTATCTTCTCAAAGAAGAATGTTGTCAAAATTGTACCGTAGCCAAAGTGTTTGGTCTTTACTTGGCGGATTGATGTCAACTGTTGCTTCATGTTAAGTAATAGGGCTGTGCACCAGTCATACACATGAGTCAAACATTCTACTGCTATGATCGTTTGCGTCCTAGACGCCTGATGTAGAGAGGCAGATCCTGCCACTCTGCCGATGGTGAACAGGAGGATTTTCATGTGCAAATGCCTCAGATCTTTAATTGCAATCTGAGTTCCAACCTTTTTGGAACCCTCTACGCAATATACGTGGACATAATCTTCCACGGTTAACCCTCCCAGGGGCTTCCCGTGTAAGTCTACTGGTTCTCCCCTCCGGGAGAGTCCAGTGATGAAATATATGTCTTCCACTTCAATGCGTATTGGCATCTGATCAATAATGAAGCAATCCTGATCTGGTTCCTAGTAATTCACGAGCATTTCTAGCAACTGAACATTGCTTTTCATATTTGGCATTTTGAAGAATTTGAACAATCCGCAATTCCGAAGGATATTTTGTGCTGCTCGATCTTGCATGACCTCTTGATCAATTGCGCTATGCTCACGTTCTCTCCATGAGATTGTCATCCTGTCAAATTTCATTGAATCATGCATTAGCCACGCATTTTTAGTTTCGGACCTGCGCATACGCGACTTTTTCTTTGCACAGTCGCGTGTATACGCGAATTTCCTTTAATGAACCCGCGTATGTGCATGTCCGCATTTTTTAGCAAGGGTTTTAATGGTGAAATTCACTTAATTTTAATTTCTAAACAGACAAAATGATTGACAAGGATGATTGAGGAGCCTACCTGAAATTTCGGTGCGTTTCGACGGTCGGTTGTTCCTGATTTGACGAAAGAAGTTTTTTTCTCCAGAGCACTTTTTCCAAATCAGCAATGCAATAATGAACCAAATGAGAGGTAATTTGTCTATTTATGGCTAAAAAAATTTGAAAATTTTCGCAAAAACTTTTTATGCTTATTTTTTCGATCTATCTTAAGCTACATAACTCAGATTCTTGGAAGTGCCTAGTTTGGTATGTTTTCAGGTACATTTTGACGATTTTGAGATTTTTCCCGGTTTTTTATCCATGATTACCGACTCGTCACGGCAGGTATATGATCTTCACTGGCATATAGGTTAGGGAAATCACTTTCTGTTGCATCTTGCATACTATACTCCATACTGATCACTTGCCATAGGGTCGATCCCATCAGGTCATGAGTATTACACCCTTTTCACTCACCGATTATTTAATCATGACTTGATGGTAGAGCCTTCCTTTACATGGGCTTCCTAGTTAGTTCCTCGCTATCACTTGTTGCCCATGCTGCGTTTTATGTAGGCTCGGGAGTCCTCTTTAGTCCCGCCATGTCTTATGTGTTGAAGCTTCATTCTTCTTCTTCCTCACTATAATTGTTCTGGCTATTACCCTAGAGGCTCCCTGGTGTCATTAAGTTGTATTACTGCATTGCATATTGGCTACTTGTTTATCCTGGCCTTTAGCCGGCTTCATTTGGACTCGATGTTTAAGCCAAATTCTGACCTTGATTATTTGTACAATTTAACCATTGCATGCACTTAGCTATCACGACTTGACACCTTTTTACCCATGGATGGAACGTTCCTCTGAGTATCGCTTACCAGTTTCCTCCACCTTGCATTGAGCATAGGATTGTTCCAATCCCAGGAACTAGTGCATATGATTTTATGATACTCGTTCTATCCATTGTACCATAGCATTCTTTTATTCTTTTTCAGGCTTATTATATGAAAAAGACAAAAAAATCAAATATAACAAAAAGAGCGGGAACGGGATGTATCTTCATTGATTTGATGGTAGTACAGAGTCAGTTTGTCGCCCTTGAACAAAGCACATATACTTATATATATTCCCTACATTTGGGATGGTTTTAGTTTTGACCTAGGTTCAGCCTTTACCATGTTTCACTTGTCAGTTCTCCCCCGGTTGGTTATCTCTTCCAATCATATGGAGAGTTTGTTCTGCCTCCTGCATAACAGACTTATACAGTGTCACTTTTTACTGCCATGGTCATCACGATTCGTGCTTTTGTTCAAGGGAAGTCTATCTAGAGTCGGCCATTCTGCGGTGTCTCTTGACTCATTATTCAGTCGGCCTACCCGGTCTTGTCAGTATCTTGTTCTATCACATTAGATGCTTTGGTCCTTTGCTCGTGCTGGTTTGAGAAGGTCCCCATTGACTTCTTGCTGGCGGGTTTGTCTCTTATCGACTACGACACATTTCTCTGAGAGCAAACCTAGAGCCGCACCCTGGCCCTATTTCCATCATTGATAGGTGACCTTGTGCTCAGCATTTGATCATCATCATGGGTCTTTGACTGAGTGGTTTCCCCTGTGTTCGACGTCAACACACATTATCACACTTGGGATTCGTGCAGTACCTGGATTTCCATTTGACCCTATCGGTGGATTTCTCGCCTCTGCGTCAGCTTTCATTATTGGTTGGTTCAGAGGGTTTCTTCCGTGCGCTAGCTTCATCTTGTGCACGTCAGAAACGTACTTCGGTTTTGGTTCCATCACTCTCCTTCGTCCGATTCCTTCCAAATCTTGGCCTGCGGGTTACACTCGCGCTGGACTGATGTGGGATGCCTTAATGCCTTCCTTCCAGCAGATCTTTTCCCATCGACTTCGACTCATTGCTCTGGGAACAAGGTCTAGAGTCTTTTTATCAGTACCTTAGGGTTTGCATTCATCAATGGCAGACTCTTCGCTATCGACAGTGAGGATTCATCATTGCCTCCTGATTGGTAGATTCTTTCAAGTGTTCGACTTCAACTCATTCATTCACACTTGTCAGATTGTACTGGGGCACCTTGACACTCATTATCATTATCGGTGGGTTGTCTCGCGTTGGTTAATGGGATACATCATTGCCCGGTAATCCAACAATTTCTCACATGGTCGACTTCAGCTCATTTATTCCCATTGTGTAGAATTGTGCCATAGTGATCGGTGAAGACCTCGGGTTGCATCAGCATTTCTCGGTTCACTTTTGACAGTCCATTCAGTTTCTGCCAGTGATGCCGTCCACCCTTATATGTTGCAGTTCAGTACAGCAGCATCCTATATGTTGGCTCTCGAGTTGCGTGATTGTACCGTTTGTTCCACCTCTTATGATTCGGTACTTGGAGATTCAGTTACTTATATGATCAGACATCCAGTTGCACCATCTTTGATCAGCTTTCTATATGTGATACTTGGACATTGATTCAGACTTATATTTTCGGGCCATGCTCATATGATTCATTGTGTACTTTCAGTTCAGCTATAATTGTATACATGTTGGATCTATTCGGTACTTTCTATATGATGTATTTTTGACTGAGCATGGGTATGCCCGCCTCAGCATGAGTTGACTCTCTGTTTTATTTCATTGGTTTTTGGCAGGCTGAAATCTGGTGAAGTCCTCTCTTGTCCTTGCGAAGTTCTTTCTATGTGCATAATACATTTCGGCCATCATGTACCCCTTCTGACCTCATATATTAGGGGGCATCTGTTATAGCATCATTTCTCACCTTCATATGATTCATGATTGCTTTGATGGTTTTGGGCACCCATTCCTACAAACTTGGACAAATTCACTTAAAAACAGTGTAAAAATCCCCATACGCGACTATGCCCGTACTTTTCCGCGTGTATACGCGAGTCCAGCTGCACTTTTCCGCGTATGCCATTAAAATGATTAAAAATATATATAAAAATTCCCTATTTTCGGGTTGGGTTGATGGTTACTCAGGTAGTTCAACCACCCCAGCACGTGGCCAACTGTTTCCAACTATTGAAACTACTTTGAGGGAGTATAAAAACCCCTCATGTGCATGGCCTAAGGGAGAGAGAGAATTTATTGATATTATACTCTGTTGGTATTCCCTATCCAAGTCTGATTCCCCGTGCCTCCTGCACTTTCCCAGTTCAGTTCAGGAAACCTTTGTTTCCTTGAGATGCTCATCTTCCTATATGTCATCTCGTATGCACTAGTTTGGAAAGAGTCTTAGCGAGGCAAGGGCAGGACGAATCCGGACGACGGTCTGCTCGAAGATCGTGGAAGGATTTAGGTGATCTCTCCACTCGTTATTTCTGTACATGCTATTTATAATACAGAAGTACCATCTTGTTCCCAAAATATACGTGTTAGTGTTTGCTTACATATATGTGAATATTGTTATTTAAGCATTCATTATGGTTTATCTAATGTTATATATGGATTTCACTAAAATTTAGAGTAGATATATGCTGTACAACCAGTTCTTCATGCTTGTTTCTTCTTGTCTTTCAGGTTAAGAAGGAAGGATGGTTGCTGGGGGTTTGGACCCCGCGGGATCTGCTTCAACCGTAGGACCTATGGGTAACTTCCTCGATCTACTCTATTTAGTTTTTCATGAACATGTATGGTTGTGTAAGTCCTTAAGTAGCATGCCCCTACTCTGTGGAGGTTGTAACCCAACGAACCTCTAGGGTGATTTTCCCTGAAACAGGATGCTACAGTAATTGAAACCAGGACCTAGATCCCTTAGATCAATGTATCTGTAGGTTTTAACCCTGAACAGAAATTATCTACACATGAATCTTATAACAGAAAATAAACAATAGCGAGAGCATAAAATATAAAACAGATAAACACATAGATTTCCCCCTGGATCCCAAATTGGGACGACCAGCTAGATTTTTCCTTATATTCCTTTTAGTGTTACAACACATATATATACATGCCGAAGCATACATAAACCCCAATCCATTAACCCTAGATTAGAACATAACCGTAGTTCCCTTGACCGGATCTACAAAATACCAGGGGCTGAAAACCATCGTACCCCAAAACCATGTGCAAACTCATGCACAAAACATGGGTGGGTCCGCATATGAGTGGACCACATACCAAAAACAATTCTCCAGTGCTTCCGGACCTAGGCGGGGGGGCTACGCCCCCCCTATGACCTGTTGTGCCCGGTGCAGCGTACGGCGTGGGGCTAGTCATGGAAAAATTATAACATACCCAACATTCTCCCACTTGTTGTTTTCTTTCCACGAGGGGGCCGCAAGAGGGCTTAGTCATTGGCCCAATTCTTCAACACCCATTGTTTCTCTACACCAAGAGAACTTCTGAGTGCTCACAGACTTTGTCAATGCATCTGCAACATTCTTCAAAGTGTCCACCTTTACCGGCAACACCCTTTTAGCCTCAACCATATCTCTAACAAAGTGATATTGAACATCAATGTGCTTTGTCTTTGAATGATAAGCAGGGTTCTTAGCCAAGAAAATTGCACTTTGGCTATCACAGTCTATCCTTATAGCTTCTTGTACCAACCCCATACTTGAACACAATCTCTGCAACCAAACTGCTTCCTTGCTTGCATGAGTGGCTGCTATGTATTTTGCCTCTGTAGTTGAAAGCGCCACTACAGACTGTCTTTTACTCATCCAACTCACTGCACCTCCAAATAGGCTAAACACATACCCACTTGTAGATCTTCTTTGGTCCAGATCTCCAGCCCAGTTTGCATCAACAAAACCACGAATGTCCAACATTCTTTCTAATCCTAGTCTTCCTTGGTAGCACAAGCCATAATCACTAGTGCCACGTAAATATCTGAAAACCCGCTTCACTGCTGTCCAATGCTCCTTCCCTGGGTTTGACATAAACTTGCTCAATACTCCCACTGCATGTGCAATGTCTGGTCTAGTACAGACCATTGCATACATCAGGCTACCCACTGCACTTGCATATGGAACACGGGACATATCCTCCTCTTCTTCTTGTGTCTTGGGACACTGTTCAACAGACAGCTTTACACCTACAGGAATAGGAACATTTACCGGTTTTCTATCCTGCATATTGAACCTCTGCAATATAGTCTCGACATACTTCCTTTTGTTTAACCAAAGTTTCCTCTTTGCCCAATATCTCTTAATTTCCATGCCCAAAATATAGTTTTCAACACCAAGATCCTTCATGTCGAATTTGGAGAAAAACTGGGTCTTCAAATCTTGGATAATTTCTTTGTAATTTCCAATCAACAACATATCATCCACATACAAGACCAAATAAATGACACGGTCACCAATTAATTTAAAATAAACACAGTGATCCTCCTTGCTTCTAGTGAAGCCAAGTCCCCGTATATAGGTATCAAATTTATGATACCACATCCTTGGTGACTGTTTTAACCCATACAGTGACTTCTTCAACCTGCACACCAGTTCTTTCTTAGCCTTCACCATAAATCCTTCATGTTGCTTCATGTAGATCTCCTCTTCTAGATCCCCATGAAGAAATGATGTCTTCACATCCATCTGTTCTATCTCAAAATCAAATGCAGCAGCAATAGATAAAAGTAATCTAATAGAAGTAACTTTGGCAACCGGAGAAAAAATATCACCAAAATCAATTCCCGGCACCTAGGAATAACCTTTTGCTACCAACCGAGCTTTGTATTTCTCCACCTTGCCTTCTACATTCATCTTCTTTTTAAACACCCATTTGCTCCCAATGGGCTTCCTTCAAGCCGACAACTCCACCAGATCCCATGCCTCATTTTTGTGCAAGGATGCCATTTCATCAACCATGGCCTCCTTCCAGAGTTTTCCATCCTCTGATTCTACTGCCTCCCTGACAGTTCTGGGATCGTCATCAGTTATAGTTAAGGCAAAACCTGAATAGAAAGCAAATGGATTATACCTTTCTGGTTGCCTTCTTTCCCGAACTGATCTTCTCAAAGATAGAGTTTGTGGCTCTTCCTCTTCTGAATCTTCTTCTGTTGTAGAGTCTGATTCATCCTCCTTTAGCTCAAACTCTATCTTCTCAGGTTACTTTGGTAGGACTTCATATGTAACAACATCTTTCACCTCTATAAACACCACATCTCTGTTGTACACGACCTTCCTTGTTTCTGGGTTCCAAAGCTTATAACCCTATAAACCATCCTTATACCCAATAAAGATGCACCTTTCAGATTTATTATCCAACTTGGTCCTTTTCTCCTTTGGAACATGTACATATGCATCACATCCAAATACCCTTAGATGTGAAAGAGAGGGTTTCTTACCAGTCCATACCTCATGTGGAGTCTTATCCTCCAACGTTGATGAAGGAGATTTGTTAACTAAGTAACATGCAATCTCGGTTGCCTCTGCCCAGAATTCTTGTCCTAGCATGGTACCACTGAGCATGCTTCTTGCCTTTTCCATCAATGTTCTGTTCATTCTTCCTTCTTGCAGAACTCCCCACCATTATCTGTCCTTAGTGCCTTTATCTTCTTCTCTATCTGGTTTTCCACCAGTGCCTTAAATTCTTTAAATTTGTCAAAGACTTCATATTTCTTCCTCAAGAAATATATCCATGTATTCCTTGAGAAGTCATCTATGAATGAAACATAGTACACAGACTTTCCCAGTGATGGAACTGACACAGGTCCAAACACATCACTGTGCACAAGTTCTAATATCTTGTTCGCCCTCTTAGCACCGGAAGGAAAACTCACCCGATTCTGCTTCCCATATACACAATGTTCACAGAAATTGAAATCCAGAGAGTAATTAGACATACCTTCTACCATACCATTTCTATGTAGTATCCGAAGGCCCTTCTCTCCAATATGTCCAAGCCTTTGATGCCATAGCATGGTCTTTTCTCCAGAGATAGCTAGGCTTTCTGCTCCTCTTTCAGGAACCACAGAACTGTTACACCCATCAATAACAGTGCTACCTTGTAGCTTGTACAGAGTTCCAATCCGAACTCCCTGCATTAATACCAGTGCTCCCCGAACCATCTTGCAGGCATCTTTCTCGAACACTGTTTTTACACCTGCATCATCCATCTTGCTTACAGAAATCAGATTTCTGGCCAATGCAGGAATATGCAGAACACGAGGAAGTGTTCTAATCCTTCCACCTTGCAGCTTCAGCTTGACCTTTCCACGTCCGATGATTCTGGCCTTCCTATCATCCCCTAGGAAGACATCACCACCATCATATTTCTCATACTCGCAGAACCACTCCCTATGGGGAGTGAAGTGAAAGGATGCACCTGAGTCAATCAGCCATGACTCATGATCTACATGTGTATTTGAAGAAGAAGCCAAATACACATCCCCACCTTCATCCGAGGTGGTTTTTGCCTCTGCAGAAGGACCTTCATCAGATTCCTTTCCTTTCTCAGGAGCTTTAGATCTGCATTCCTTTTTGTAGTGCCCTTCCTTTCCGCATTTCCAGCACACCTTTACAAACTTTCCGGGAGATTTAGATCTCCCTCTAGATTTAGATCTCCCACTCGAAACCTTATTCTTGTTTCTGTTCTGGGACCTTCCTCGTACAGATAAGGCATCTCCATTCTGACCCTCCATATTTCTCCGTCTCATTTCCTCCGACAGCAAGGCTGAGACAATGTCATCAAAATTTAAGGTAGTTGTATTGCTACCTATTGCAATAACCAGACTGTCCCACGAGTCTGGTAGAGAGCACAACAAACTGATGCACTTATCTTCATCTGAGATTTTAATATCAACAGACGACAGCTGACTTACCACAGTATTGAAGGCGTTCATATGCTCTGTCACTGAGTCTCCATCCTTCATCCTCAGGTTATACAGCTTTTTCCGCAGGAACAACTTATTCACCAGAGACTTAGATTGGTACAAAGTCCCAAGTTTTTCCCACAAATTCTTTGTTGTAGCTTCCCTAGATACATTCAACAATACTGAATCTGAGACACACAACTGTATTGTGCTCTTAGCCTTCCGATCCAGTTTCTTCCAGTCTTCATCTGACATTTCCATTGGTTTAGTACCTGGATCTACCGTGATCCACTGATCTTTATCCACCAACAGATCCTCCATTCTTGAGCTTCCACAACTCAAAACGTGACCATTAAATTTCTCGATCTATTTTTCCGGCTTGCTCACCATCTTCTTTCACCACGAGAATCGATCCCACAGATCTCCCATTGAACAGGGTCTACCTCAGGCCCGAGAAAAAAACCCTCAGCAGCAAAGGCGTCCCCTTGAAGCTGAAACAACTTCGATACCAAATGTAGGTTTTAACCCTGAACAGAAATTATCTACACACGAATCTTATAACAGAAAATAAACAATAGCGAGAGCATAAAACATAAAACAGATAAACACAGAGATTTTCCCCTGGATCCCAAATCAGGACGACCAGCTTGATTTTTCATTATATTCCTTTTAGTGTTACAACACATATAACACTGTTACCAATGAAATAGGTAACCTGACCTCAAAACGGGAACTCTAGCCCAAAAAGACTCAAAAAACATGAAAAAACACCCCAAAAACAAAAAAAAAAGTGTATTCCAGAACGCACTTGGTTTTTTTGAAGGTCAAATTTCAACATTTTATAAAATTATGCTAAAAACAAAATTGTTTCTTGAAAAGATTGAAAAAAACAATAAAAAAAACCCGGTTAATGACTGGAATAACAAAAAAAAAAAATTGTCATATTTTTGACATTTTTAAAAATATAAATAACATTTTTTAATTTTTAAAATTCAAACATTAAAAAAAACCAAAAATTTAACAAAAAAAAAATAATTTTAAAAAATAAAAACATTTTAAAGCTTAAAATTTAAAAATATATAGGAATAAAAAAATAAAAATTTTAATTCAAATATTTTAAAAAAACCTAAAATTTAAGAAAAAAATTAAAAATTAAAAAAAATTTAAAGATTAAAATTTCAAAATATATAGAAATAAAAAAAATAAAAATAAAAACAAAATAAAAATATTAAATTAAAAAGAAAAGCAAGTTAAAAAAAGAAAGAAATTATAAAAAATAAAATATAGAAATTAAATTTTAAAAAGAAAAAGAAAATGTTTATTAAACTTTAAAAAAAAAATTAAAAAAATAAATAAATTTAAAGAAATATATTAAATTAAATTTAAAAAGAAAAAAAAAAAACATTATTGAAATTAAAAGTAAAAAAATGAAAAATTAATTAAAAATAAAAAATGAAAAAAAATACAATAAAAATATCAAAATTATAAAAAATATATTAAATTTAAATTATAAGAAATTATATATATATATATATATATATATATATATATATATATATATATATATATATATGAACTTAAATTAAAAATATATATTAGATTTTATTACATTAAAAAAAATGTTAATATTAAAATAAAAAATTAAATTAAAAAAAATATTAAATTTTAATAAATAAATGAATAAACAAATAAATTTTGAAATAAAAATTAAATTTTAAATAAATAAAAAAAAACATTGTTAAAATAAAAAGTTAAAAAACTTTAAAAATCAATTAAAATTGAAAAATTGAAAAAAATAAATTAAAAAATATATATTAAGTAAAAAATAAAATAAAAAACAAATTAATTTGAAAATATTAAGTTTAACTTTAAAAAAATCTAATTTTAAATACACAATTTTAATTGAAATAAAAAAATATAAAAATTTTATGTAATTAAAAAAATAATAATAATTTTTTTTTTTTTTAAAGAGTATTAAATTCAAATAAATTAAAAAAAAAATACAAAATTTACTAAATTTTAAAAAAATAAATGAAAAAACTAAACATAAAATTTAATAATAATAATAATAAAAAACAAAATTTAATAAAAATTATTAACAAAATTTAGAAAAAAAAAAAAATGAATAAAATTAAAAATTAAAAATTAAAAAAAACAAAAAAAAATTAAAACAAATTAAATTTCAAATATAAAAATTAAATTCAAAAAAAATAATTTTAAATTTTTTGAATTAAAAAAAAAAAAAAATATTAAAAATTAAAAAAAAACAAAAAGAGAATTTTTTTTATCGTGGTGGCGCCACGAATCTGCCTCTCGCCCAGGTGATGGCGGAGGCCAGCCGCTAGACGAGGGCCGGCCACTAGGCGGGAGGCCGATTCCGAGAATCGCCCTTTCGCGGCGGGAGGCCGATTCCGGGAATCACCCTCCCGTGGGGGGAGGCTGATTCCGGGAACCACACTCCCACAGTGAAAGGCTAATTCTGGGAATCAGCCTCCCGTGCAGGAGGGCAATTCCTGGAATTGGCCTCAGGGCGATTCCCCAATGCGGGAGGGCGATTCCTCGACGCGGGAGGGCGATTCCCAGAATCGGCCTAAGTGCGATTCCCGGAATTGGCCTCCCGCCGCGGGAGGGTGATTCCCGAAATCGGCCTCTCGCCCTGGGAGGGCGATTTCCAGAATTGGCCTCCCGCGGCGGGAGGACGATTCCCGGAATCGACTTCCCGTCGCAGGAGGGTGATTCCCGGAATAGGCCTCCTGCTCAGGTGGCGGTGGAGGCCGGCTGCTGGGTGGGCTCGGGGCTGCATGCAGCCTCCCCGCCCACCCAGCGGTCAACCTCCATCGCCACCTGGGCTGAAGGTTGACTGGCGGTGCCACCAAGATAAAAAAGTTCTTTTTATTTTTTATTTTTTTTTATTTTTAATATTTTTTTTAATTTTTTTTTTTCTAATTCAAAATTTTTTTTTTTTTTTTTTTTTTTTTTAATTCAAATTTCTTATTTTAAATTTAATTTGTTTTAATTTTTTTTGTTTCTTTTTTTTGAAATTTTGTTTTTAAATTTAATATTTTAGATTAAATATTTTTTAAAATTTAAAATTTATTCATTAAATTTATTAAATTTTAATTTAATTTAATTTTTTTTTTTTAATCTTTTAATTTATTTGGTTTTTCATTTTTAAAATTTATAAATTGTTTCATTAAAAAAAACAGTAAATTTATCGGTATTCGTTTTTTATTTATTTGCACGTGGTTTTTTTGTTTTTTTAATGATAGTTTTTTTTATTATAATTCTTTTATTTTAAATTTTTTTATTTTTTTTTTAAATTTGTTTTTTTTTTGTTAATTTTAAAATTTTTATTTTTGTCTTCTTCTTATTATTTTTTAAATTTTTTTTTTTCTTTTTTGTATTTTATTTTTTTTATCTAAATTTTAATTTTGTAATTTAAATTATTTTTAAATTTTCTATTTAATTTTTTTTTTTAATTATATGGATTTTTTTAATAACTTAGAAAAAAATGTTATTGATGTTTTTTTTTTTTAATTTTTTTGTTAATTTTTGTTTTTTTTCTTTAAATTATGTGTTTTTTTTTCAAATTTTGTCATTTCTTTTGATATAATTATTGAATATTTTTGTTTTTTTTTTGTTTTATTTATTTATTTTTGTTTAAATTTTTTATTTTACGAGTTAATTTTGTTTTTTTGTTTTTTACATTTTTATTGGTTTTTTTAATTGTTTATATATCTATATATATATATATATATATATATATATATATATATATATATATATATATATATATATATTATCTAAGTTTTGTGTTTTATTACCAACATGAAAATCACCACTCTAAAAAAAAAAGGTTGATGCTACATCAATACTTTTCAAAATTAGCATGAAAATCACCGCTCTAAAAAAAAAAGTTGATGCTGCATCAATTCGTTTCAAAATTAGCATGAAAATCACTGACATTTTAAAACAGATATTCATACTTCATAAATAAAAATATTAGAGTGTCAAAATGTGCTAAAAAAAAAGAAGGTGATTCTGCATCACCACTTTTCAAAATCGGGTGCTTTTTATGCTACCAAAAAAAATTAGGTAACAGTGCAGTTACCTATTTCATCGGTAACAGTGTTATATACATGTCGAAGCATACATAAACCCCAATCCATTAACCCTGGATTAGAACATAACTGTAGTTCCCTTGACCGGATCTACAAAATACCAGTGGCTGAAAACCATCGTACCCCAAAACCATGTGAAAACTCATGCACAAAACATGGGTGGGTCCGCATATGAGTGGGACCGCATACCAAAAAAAAATTCGCCGGGGCGCTACCTCGGACCCCGATAGGGGGCGCTGCCGCCCCCCCTGTGACCCCCCTGCTGCGTCCGGTGCAACATACAATGCGTGGGGCTAGTCGTGGAAAGAATATAACACATACCCAACAGTATATAAGTGCTAAATCCAAGAGGAGGCTCCAAATAAATCCTTCTGAGTGGGTTAAACAGATCTCCCACACTTAGATGTCCTCGGAAAATTCCCGGTGAGGGACTGCAACAAATCTTGAGCAAGAGATGGAATGACAGCGTTATTTTATAGTTGTGAGCACATGAAGATGTCTATAGCCAACAAATATATGATATAGAGAAAATTTATACAATACTTGGAGGAATCAATCACTCCATCTAGGCAATGGAAGCCTCAAGAGACACGTATATGACAATAGATAAACACTGCTATGCAAGAATGTCAGATGGCCAAAATAACGTAGTCTATTGGAGACACTACAACATATAAGATGAAAATACAATGATATGACAATGATATCTCAAGAAATGTGGGGGAGCAATCTCTCAACCCCTTAAAACAACAATACAACAATGATACACAATCCTTAGAAAGATTGGCTGCAATACATGTACAAATGGCAAATCTATAGAAATGCCGGAGTTGTTGCGTAACAGCTGCAACTTAGAAAATAACTAGAGAGGGCTGAAGATGATGATCAGTATGAAATGAACCTCCTCCAACAGATCTCTCAAGTGATGGGCTGATCCTAACACTGAAGATCTTGCCTTCCAAAATGATGGTGCAAACCCCCACTGTAGGTACTCACTGAAATAATGTAGTCTGGTGAAGGGACTGTGCTGTCTATGATGGTAGAAGATTGGCCTTGATGCCAAGATGTACCAATAAGCTCTGAAACCTCCTTCATTTATCTCCCAAAGAAATAGGGACTCCCTCCTCTGAAAGATAGGCCAAGGAAAGGTGTTGTGGAATCCTCCACTGCAACACCCAGCAACGCTACGTTATACTTTAGCAGAAATAACACAGTGGCTGATGGAAGTGGCTTTGGCCTTGAGCCAAGATGTGGAGAAAATGAAGTGCAATCATTCAAGAGGCCTCTTAATAAGGAGAGGAAATCCTAAGAAGGAATCCCTCGTGCTAAGCAGCACTGCAACTCAGCTAAACAACCGGAGAATGCAAAGATATTCTTCAGACCAAAATCATAGACTCAAAGATATCTCACTATGGCTGCCTCTTCCTCCTTTTATGAAAGTGAATGTCTCTTTGCCCGAGACCCCACACATTAGGGTTTCTTCCACAAAGAATATTCCTCCCTCTCAAACTACGTTGTCTTCTCATGCAAGCTACACCTCTTAGGCAGCAATGTTGACTTGGTCAAACTTGACCTTGTCCTCATGCAAATTGCCCCTTTTCACACTAGAAGGTGCAAAATAAGCTTCTCCAATGATCCCTTTCACATTATGAGGGATTTTATTCCTACAAATGGGACTTTTACCCATTTTATTCACCTCCTAGATGATATAAGCAAAAATTAATATTCCAATTTGCTGCATGCAAATTTTTGAATATTACAGTCCTCCCCTCTCAAATATTTCTTGTCCTCAAGCAAGTGCAAGGATAGACTGAATTATTTTCTCCTCCTCTCCCTGTAGCATCCATGTATGATGATATCCTCCAAGGAAAGTGATGCTATCTCATCAATCAAGTCTCCACATTTCTCCTCCTCAGCATGCAAGTTAGCTATCAACCCATCATCATGTAAAGGTGAAATACTCAAGAGGATAGCAAAGTGATGTCTAGAGGTCCCCTTGATGATTGGGATTTGAAATCTGATGGGAATTATCTTTCCCATATGGATCCTCCATCCCCAAGCTATGAGCCATGCAAAATGAGTCACCTTCCAGCTAAGAAACTCTTGGAAACTATCCTCCACCTTTGGCTCTGGCAAAGTAGGTGGGCTGAAATTCTGTACATGGTAGACAATGTAGCCTACCCCATGTTGTCCATCTCTCCACTTAAGGTAAATGTAGAGTGTCTGCTGATCCTGGGCTGCAATAAGATTTCCCTCAAGTGGCAAGATGAGGACTAGATCTCCAAAGATCTCTCCCCCAACGCTACAAATCAAGCTGGCCCAAATATCCCCATACATGATGAGTTGGAAGTCATCATCATATGGCATCTCCTCCATCATATGGCTCACCTCATAAAGTGACAAGTGTGTTGTTAAGGTAACCATATCAGGTCCCATGTTCCCCTTAGAACATGTAGTGCAAAAAGTGTGGGAGGATTCTCCCTCAAAGGACACATTCACCCAATGTGTCTCTCTCCCAAACATGTTCCTCATAAAGACAAAAACAGTAGAGCCATAGGGAGAAAAAATGAGAATCACACTTTCTGCCATATGCAACAAATGAGAAGGAATATGGTCCAATCTGCAATAGAGACTGATAAAATAAGTGGCTTCTCAATCACTTTCTTGTTGCTCCAATCTCCTCATAAGTATGGAGGAAGTGAATAATGTAAGGTGTATAATGAGCATGTCCTCCATAATATATCTCTTCCCCAAATTCTCCTAGGGAATGCCCATCAATCATGCTTATGGCCTTAACTAGACCATGAAGCTCTAAAGAAAGAATGCTCCTCCTTGGAGCAACATCCTGCACATGTATGGCTAAGGGACATACATCATATAAATAATCATGAAAATAATCATCACCCTTACCATATGTCCTGCTCATACAAGTGGAGTGGCTCATGAGTGAGTCTCCTCTCATCTTCAAAGAGAAAAGAGGTGGTTGTGATAACTCTCTCAAAGAGTCATGTTTCTCCTCCATCTCCATCTGTTCCATGCATCTCCTCATATGCTGATATATCTCCTCCTCAAAGCCCATCCAAGAATACCCCTTCGTGATGGTGTGGTATGCCCTCACATAACAAGTGGGGCTAAAAAGGAAATCCTTATAAGCTGCTTGTAGCAACTTCTCCTTGAGCTTGGAAGCTCTAGGAAAGAAGATCCTACCATGATAGTAGATGACCTCATCTCTGATTCAGTAACCCTCCTCATGCATTTGGCCATCCAAAATCATACAAGTAAAAAGATCCTTGGAATACTCCACCAATAGCTGGGAGTTCTAATATGGATCTATTCTCCACAGTGACAACGATGATGATCTCTCATGAAGAGCACCTATCACATGATCACCATCGCCTTTGAAATCTCCTATGCCAAAGATGCAAGTTGGAAGGCTGCTATCCTTCCCTTGCTGCTTCTGCCACAGCGCAGAATATGAAATGGAAGTGGATACTGATGATGTTGAGAGAAATCTCTCTCTCTCCTTGAGTCTACCCCAGACTCCCAGTGCTATATCTAGCTCTCCCAAGGTTTCCACTCCTCTAAAATCACTGATTAGTGCCTCAATTGGTGAAGCATCGATCCTCCTCTGCTGATCTAGTGGTCTCCTCGTAAAAATGTCTCCATGCAATGATACATCATCATCAAGAGATGACTGAATATATGAATGGAGAAAACTCTCCATGCTTCCACTGCGCAATCTAATCACCTTCTTAGGTGCATCAACCTTCTGCAATGGATAGGAATGAGTTTTTTTCTCTTTCCTATCTCCTCCTTGTGTCTCCATGGTTCCACACCTCCTCAATAATGGCACATGTAAAACATGAGTTGTGCCTTGATCTCTACACATGAGATCCTGGGGACTTCCTTGCAAAGATGCAAGCATCACTCCACTTGGAGCAAGAGCTCCTCCTTGCTCTGCATGAGGCACTAGATAGTCTCTAGACATGACAACGCTATTGCCTTCAATCTCTACAACATGAATCGGCAACCCTCCAACAATTGGATCCCCTTTTGAAAAAGATATCTCCATGCTCTCCTTCTCAAAAGTGTGAGAAGAAGGTTTCTCCTCCAGAAAAGTATGGTGAAAGTTTTCATGCAAGGGTTTTGCTTGATTTTTCTTGTTTAATTCCACCATGTGTGTCTCATGAATCTTTTTATCAATTCTTTTCACTAATGCCTTAGTGAAATTTTCATAAGATGCAATGTTTACGTTTCTCAAAGAAAAATATTCAAATATCCACTAGGCATAAGCCTTACCTATCAAATGTAGCGTTGCAACTTTGATGGCTTCATCTTTAGGAATGTGGTGCTGCTACAACAAGGTCTCTAACTCCTCCACCCAATCTTTGGCTGAACATAAAGGTGAACCCTCAAAGGTAGATAGATGAAATCTATCTTGTTGCTCTCTTCCTTTCACCTTGTGCTTGAAAAACTCTGAAAAACTGAAATGATCCTGGTATTTCTGAGTTTGAGACTCATACTCCTTCAAGAAATCACTAAGGGTTTCCCTCCCAGAAACTTATTCTCTTCTTTCGTTCTCTCTTCCGGCAATCCTGGGAATGTGACTGTGCTGTGTATGGAAGTGTGTAGTTGCTTGCTCACACTCTTCATTTGACAATCTAGAGTTTTCTTTAGATTCAAAACCTCTCGGAGATTCTTCATACATATCCTTACTGATATTCTTGAATTCTTCACGAATATTATGTACAGATTTAAGAATAAGCTTTGTGAGCTTATCCCCTTTCTCTTCTCCAAAATATGGAGTCTTTTTCTTGCTTATTTCTTTGTCTCCTTGATGAGAATACTAAGTGCAGGGTTCTTCCTCTTCTTTTTGCTTATCCTCCTTCGCGAGGTACTTCATGGATCTTCAATATGATGACATAAAACCCATCCTCTTCAATATTTTGATCTTCTTGGGCTGAGATTCACAAGCTAAGCCAAGAAATCAGCTTTGATACCACTATAATATTCCAAATTTGGAACAGCTAGCAAGACATGATTGGAAAATGCATTTTCCAGTAATGGTTGCTACAATAATTTAAACCAGGACCTGGATCCCTTAGATGAATGTATCTAAGTGCTAAATCAAAGAGGAGGCTCCAAATAAATCTTTCTGAGTGGGTTAAACAGATCTCCCACACTTAGATGTCCTCAGAAAATGCCCGGTGAGGGACTGCAACAAATCTTGAGCAAGAGATGGCATGACAGCGTTATTTTATAGTTGTGAGCACATGAATATGTATATAGCCAACAAACATATGATATAACAACAAATTTATACAATACTTGGAGGAATAAATCACTCCAGCTAGGCAATGGAAGCCTCAAGAGACATGTATATGGCAATAGATAAACACTGCTATGAAAAAATGTCAGATGGCCAAAATAACGCAGTTTATTGGAGACACTACAACATATAAGATGAAAATACAATGATATGACAATGATAGCTCAAGAAATGTGGGGGAGAAAGCTCTCAACCCCTAAAAACAACAATACAACAATGATACACAATCCTTAGAAGGATTGGCTGCAATACATGTACAAATGGAAAATCTGCAGAAATGCCGGAGTTACTGGGTAGTAGCTGTAACTCAGAAAATAACTAGAGATGGCTAAAGATGATGATAAATTTGAAATGAACCTCCTCCAACAGATCTCTCAAGCGATAGGCTGATCCTAACACTGAAGATCTTGCCTTCCAAAATGGTGGTGCAAACCCCCACTGTAGGTACTCACTGAAATAACGCAATCTGGTGAAGGGACTTCGCTGTATATGTACCAATAAGCTCTAAAACATCCTTCACTAATCTCTCTGAGAAATAGGGACTCCCTCCTCTGAAAGATAAGCCAAGGAAAGGTGTTGTGGAACCCTCCACTACAACACCCAGCAACACTACATTATACTTCAGCAGAAATAACACAGTGACTGATGGAAGTGGCTTTGGCCTTGAGCCAATATGTGGATAAAATGAAGTGCAATCCTTCAAGATGCCTCTCAATAAGGAGAGGAAATCCTAAGCAGAAATCCCTCGTGCTAAGCAGCACTGCAACTCAGCTGAACAGTCGGAGAATGCAAAGATAGTCTTCAGGCCAAAATCATAAAATCAAATATATCTCACTATGGATGCTTCTTCCTCCTTTTATGCAAGTGAATGTCTCTTTTCCCTAGACCCCACACATTAGGGTTTCTTCCACAAAGAATATTTTTCCCTCTCAAACTGCGATGTCTTCTCATGTAAGCTACACCTCTTAAGCAACGTTGTTGACTTGGTCAAACTTGACCTTGTCCTCATGCAAATTGTCCCTTTTCACATTAGAAGGTGCAAAATAAGCTGATCCAATGATCCCTTTCACATTATGAGGAATTTTATTCCTAAAAATGGAAATTTTACCCATTTTATTCACCTCCTAGATGATATAAGAAGAAAAAAAATATTCCAATTTGCTGCAAGCAAATTTTGGAATATTACACTCATACTTATCTGAGAATCACTAAGAATCATTTCTCCCTTACATCATTAGATAAAATACAATATATTTTACCATAGATACATTTTCATTAATTTACAAGTAAATACATGGATATATACATACATAATCACTGATAAAATACATGCTTACAACCAACATAATAACAACAGATATACCATGGATACAACAACAATACACTCCACATAATAAAAATGCAATTATACATCCAATACCAAAGGAATGAGTTTCTCATTAATGAGTGTAAAAAAACCAACTAGATATGGGACTTCCGTGTTCCACCCGACCATCAATTAGCTGAGCCAAATCGATCTTCAGCGAATCATCCTCGTGCCATATTCTAAGCATGAATGTAGGACTCAAACCGAAAGAACCAACCGTGTCATCCTGAGGCTAAACCACCTCTCCCTCATCAATAGAATTCGGCCTTTACCGTGATCCATCCTGGATCATTAGGCCAACATAATAAACATTCATAATTGGCTTTATAGTGATCTACACTTGATCACTAGGACAACACAAGCATGGATATCACTATATTCTATCTGCCTAAACCGTGATGAATTTTCTTGTCTCCGAGTATCTCATGCTTTACCCCAATCCATAGTATGAATAAGGGGAAATAGGCCCTAAACCAAGACATAATCTCCAAGCTTTACCGTATATCCCAAACCTGATATTCCTAGGACTACATGGAGAGAAAACTAGCTCTCAGGCTTTACCATAGTCCCAAATCTGGATTACTAGTCCCTAAACTGACACAACACATGAAATGGTTCCATAATCATTCATAGATCCACCATAATCAGCTTCGGATCCATCCAGTAATCCAGATAAACCAAACATGAGAAATCCACAACACCATGGTTATCCGAAAATCACAAGTCTAGGCTGGATACACTATCACAGCTGGCAAAAACCCATGGCAAGATAGAAAATAACCACATGAAATACCATGCATTCCTGATCTAGAAAGGAAATCATAAATGCAAATCAATACCTGCAAGGAATCCTGCTATAGCTACTTTATTCCTGCTCCTTGCTTGCTTCCTCCTTCTTCCTGCTTTCTTTCCTTTCTTCCTCCAATGCAAAAGCGCTCCAAAAAAATATAAGTATCCAACAATGTGTGTGAGAGAGAGAGTATAATAGAATAAGAGCCATAAGTGTGAGCAAAAGCTTTCCAACTGATCCTCAAGAGAATTTTGATCAATGAGGCCTCTATTTTCTTCATTTTCAATTTTTTTTCCCTTTATTTTCCTCGTCACATGCAACATGTGACCTTTCACCTTTATTTTCTCCCGTTTTCCATTATTTCATATAGAAATGTGAAAAAAATGTCATTTTTCCTTTCTAAATGCCTTTGGCTTTTCCTTTGCCAATTTCCTTATCCATATTAACCAAAATAAACACCCACTAGGATTTTTTTCCCACCATTCACCTTTGAATAAGTGTCCCATCAACTGTGGTTATTATTTTTAACTTTATTACATAGAATTTTCATTAGAGTTGTTACACTTCAACGTGTTAGGTACTAAAATCAGTTTATCCTAAGGGCTATTCCAATTGATAGGTGTTTTACACTTCTGTCCATATAATACCTCAAATGGGTTCATTTTAAGGGAAGCATGATAGCTATTTTTATATGCAAACTCCACCAACTGGACGTATTCTTCCCATTTTATAGATTGTTGCATCACAAACATCCTACACATATATTCCAATACCTAGTTTATTCATTTAGTCCGTTCATCTGTCTGAGAATAGTAAGTGGTACTAAACTACACTTGAGTACCCAAATTCGTGAAGAGGGATTTCCAAAAGGTGCATTTAAACTTTTCATCTTTGTCTAAAATAACCATCTTGGGTATACTGTGTAATATGAAGATTTCTCTCATGAAAATATCAGTAATTTTCACAACATTATAGGTTGACTATACTGGAATAAAATGAGCAGTCTTACTTAACTTATCCACCACCACCATTATATATATATATATATATATATATATATATATATATATATATATATATATATATATATATATATATATATATATATATTTCTTTGACCTTGGAAATACCGTAATAAAATATAATTTTACTATTTTTCATTTCCATTTAGGGATGGGAAATGGGTGGGGTAGACTAGCTGGATTTTGGTGTTCTGCCTTCACTTGCCAACATTCTAAAAATTGTGCCAAGTACTGGGCCACCTCTTTCTTCATACCTGGACAAAATTAGTCCTTCCTTAAAGCCTAATAATTTTTTGGCTAGGGTGTGCAATGCATGTATTCCTATGATATTCATCAAGGATAAATCGTTTAATCGCTTGCTGATTAGGTACATAGATCTGATTTTTGTAACTCAACAAATTATCACTATTGATGTTGTAGCCCAATATCCTCTCAAGACTCATTTCTTGTTTAGATTTCTACCACAAGAAATGGTATTATGGATCATTTAAGGCAACCTATCTAATTTGATTCGAAAAATAAATTTGAATTGACTGAAGGTAATTTCATAAATACAATTCAACCTCCTTCTTAGTGTGTCTTCCACACGGTTCTCCTTACCTTTTAAATGCTTAATATCAATGTCAAACTTGCTTAGAAAAGATTCCATCATTCCTGGTGAGTGTTTAAATTTTATTTCTTGAAGAAATTGGTTAGGCTGTTATGATCAATCATTAAGTTAAACTTTTTCCTAGCAGATAACGTCGTGAGACCTTCAAAGCATGGAATACTGATGTTAATTCCATGTCATAGGTTGAATAACATTGTTCATGCTATTTCAACTCTTATGCCACCACTCGATCTTCCTGCATTAGTACACCACCCACCCCCACCTAGCATGCATAAGTGTAGTCAATAAACTCTTTATCTAGGTATGTTATTCTTAAAATAGGCGTGGTGGTCATCAGGTATTTTAACTGATCAAAGCTTTGCTGACATTGAGTGATACAATTGAAAACTTTTCATTTATTTTGTAGGGATGTTAAAGGGTAGGCCACCCTAGAAAATCATTCAATAAAATGGTGGTAGTAACTAACTAACCCTAGGAAGGAACGAGTATCTACAATGTTTTTGGGGATAGGCCACTCCATTATTGTTTTAACCTTCTCTGGGTCCACTGCTATGCCATCTCACGTGATGATGTGTCCCAGATATTGTGTTTTTTCTTTATAAAATTCAAATTTACTATATTTGGCATAAATTTGATGCTCTTGTAGGGTTTTAAATACAATCTATAAGTGATTTTGATGTTCCTCCATGTTTTTGGAATAAATCAAAATATCATCAACAAAAATCAACACAAATTTGTCAAGATAGGGATGAAATATCCCATTAATCATAAGACCCATGAATGTATCTAGGGAATTAGTTATCCCAAATGGTAAAACCACAAACTCATAGTCTCCATAACGATTTCTAAATGGTGTCTTACAAATGTCTTCCTCCTTAATTTTGATCTGATGGTACCCAGACCATAAATCAAATTTTGAAAATACTGTAGTGCCCTTGACTTGATCAAATAAGTCGTCAATCCTTGGAAGTGGGTATTTTTTCTTAACATTCAATTTATTTAACCATCGGTAACTGATACACAATATTAAATTGGCATCCTTCTTCTTAACGGAAAGCACTGGGCTCCCCATGGTGATACGTTAGGGTGTGTATAGTTCTTATCGAATAACTCTTTCAATTGGATTTTTAGCTTTGTTAACTCTGGTATACTCATCCTATATGGTGCCTTAGACACTAGGTTAGCTCCTGGAATTAATTCAGTGGTAAAATATATATCTATTTTCTTGGGAAACACATCTGTAAAGTATTGGGATATTGACAGGTTTTCCAATGTTGTTTATTTTTTCCTTACAATTAGTATATCCACCCCGCACCGCGTAAATAAGACAACCTTTCTATACACAATTTCCTAAGTAGGAGGAAGTGATTGTTCTCAATTACGTGGGTCTCTTGATCCCTTGAACTGCACATCTAACATTGGTTTCATTCAGGAAACTAACAATATTTCCCTTAAAGTTTACAAGAGACCAGTGACCTTCCAACCAATCCATACCAATTAAGACATCATAAGATCCTAGGGGAAAAAATCAAATTTACCTTTATAAGTTGGTCTACTAACTCAATAAAATAATTTTCTACTTTAGCCACCACCTGTCTTTTCACCCATATAACTAATTGGACCAACCATGGGCTCTTAAATTTATGAAATTTTAACTGAAACAACTTTAATACCTTAGGACTTATGTAACTTATATTGGATCTGGGGTCGATCAAAATAGAAACAATAAGTTTTAAGAGCTTACCTTTGAATTCAATCATGGTGGGTTGATATTCTGTCGGATGATCCTCCAACGTGACATTAATTTTAGGTATGATTTTTACCACTCGTCCCATTGTTGAAGATTCTTGTATATTGGTCACTGGTTCAAGCCTTCCATGGTAGGGATAGTTCTTGATGTAATGTGGTCCTCCACAAATGCAACATTGTAGGGGTGGTTTTTGTAACTGACTACCTTTAGATTTGGTGTATTTTTGTATTTATTTTGGTTCATTCTATGGTCGGGATCTCTACTACCCCTTCTCCACAGGTTTTACTTGATGTCCCCTGTGGGAATTCCTAAAACTTACAGTTTTCTTGGTTTTACTATTCTGCGCATTTTTCTGCCCCTTCTTAGCTGCCCAGATTTTACCGTTATCTTTCTTATGCATCTATTTATAAAAAATCCAAGATTTTATTACAAAAACATCCATAGTTTTGGGATTATCTAATTCCAATGATTCCTTCATTTGATTTAGAAGGTTGCTAGTGAATCTTTAAAATTTATCTTTTTCCTTGCATATATACAGTACATACTGTAACAGAGAGGTGAACTTAGCCACATATTCATCCATGGTTAACTGACCTAACTGCATATCATGGAACGCTTTTCCTTATCATCATAAAATCGTCCAATCATATATTTATCCCTAGAGTGTTTCTGGAAAGTTTCTCAAGTGATCAATTGTTAACCACTTCCATGTAGCTCCTTCACTTCCTCCCACCACAGGGTCACTTTTCCATGCAATTGATAAATTTCAAATCATGCTTTCAGGTTTTCATGCTAATCATAATTCTAGAAACATATAGGCATATTGGCTAACCATGACTCTATTGGCTCTTCAACTTCCCCATCCTATTTTTGGGGTTTTAACTCCCCCTGTATTTCTACTTTCGGTTTCTTAGCTCTCTTCTATAGGTCACCCTGAGAGGCATTTCCAGACTCTCCTTCATGTGTTTATGATATCCTTCTGATTCTTTTGTTTGACTTCTTTCTAATGTACTATATTCTCTCCTACTATGAGACTCTGCCCAGTTGCCATTATTAAGACTTGGCATAGAATTTTTTTAATTCTATCTGTCTGTCAATGTAACCACCCTCCTCCCACATTTATCAAAGCTAACTGGCCCATCGAGGTAAACATGTGATAAGAGGCTACTATGACGTGATTCAACCTCCTAGGCCACATTAAGGAAGTGGAATAGACATAACATAACTATTCTGACTTTCCACACATACTACAGAACCTTAAGGAGCCAACCAACCCTTCCAGGTGGTCAACCCCTACGAAAACTCATTATTTGACTAACCTGGACCCTCAACCGCTCCCATGACAAGCCCTGCAAGTGATTTAGGCTTTCTAGTCACTTCCATAGCAGGGAATTACAACGACTGTGGACTTTTATAGCTAGTTCTGTGCTAGCTACCCCAAATTCTATGCCACTTTTTCAGGGCCAAGACTCAAGCCACTACCCAAAACTTCATGAAAAATTCAAAAATTATAAATAAAATGGGAAAAAATATACTCATGCAAACTTTGATACAAATGCTTGATCTAACCCTTACTAGCCATGACAAGGATTTCGTCAAACATGTCACAAATATGTCATCTACGGGTCATAAAATCAGATCTGAGCATAGGGATCTCATACTTATCTAAGATTCGTAAAGAATAATTGTTTCCTTATCACAATAGTTGTATTATCATATATTAAGACATATATACATTGTATATTCATTTTATAATAAAAACATGGTGAGAACCATACATTAATTCTGTCATAAAACATACTCATAACCAACATATAACTAACAAAAATAGCAAGGATATAACAACCATAAAATCCGCATATAAACTGGCACATTTAGACATAAAATAACAAGGAGAATAAGCTCTTATTAACGAATGAAAAATCCAACCAAGTTTGGGACTTTCATGAACCACCTAACCATAGATTGGTTGAACCAAATATTTCTTTCATCCAATCATCCCTGTGCCATATTCCAAGCATGAATGCAAGAAATACAACAAAATAAATGAGGGCTTCCTTAGGATTTACCACATTCCCCACCATATCACTAGGCCTGAAGCCTCATTGATACCACTACTATTTACACCAATCCCCTACATATCACTAGGCCCTAAACAAGCATGGATTCCTCTAGATCTCTGCACCTAAACCATGAGGAATTTTTCCAACTCAACCTCTCGAATTTACCATGTATCCCGCCATTATCGGTCAAGGGATTCCTAGGACTACGAGGTCTCCATCCTCTGGGCTTTACCGTGTATCCCGTTATTACCGGTCAAGAGATTCCTATGCCCAGTAAATGGTACTCACCCTAAGATTTACCGTGTATCCTTCCATTCACCATTCGAGGATTCCTAGGTTCAATCAAGGTGTTCACATTGAGGCTTTACCATGTATCCCATCCCAAGATTCCTAGGCCTTGCGAATAATCTTGAGACCACCCCACTTAGCTTGGATTCCATCTAGAAATCGAACTCAACCAAATACAATAGAACCCACCACACCATTGCTATCTCTAAATGGAAATGTTAGGCTAAATAACACTATCACACCTATAACATCCCATGCTAGTGACAACAAGAGAACCAAATATAGACATGCATGCACCTGCATGCCAAATCTAGCAAGGAAATCACACATATGAATCGATACTGACATGTAATCTCATTGTAGCCGCTTGATCCTACTTTTCCTTGCTTGATATTTTCTTTCCTTTACCGTCTTTGTCCTTCCTTTTCTTTCCTTGATCCAATGCTAGAGTGCTCCAAAACTCTAAGTTTCCAAGGGTGAGAGAGAGAGAGAGAGAGCTCCAAAACTAAATTTACAAAATGGTACCAACTAGTCCTTAGAATCATTTTTATTAATGAAGCCTCTATTTTCTTCAACTTTCCATTATTTTCCTTCATTTTCCTCTTGACATGCAACCCATGACCTTTCACCTTCCTTTTCTCCTAATTTCCATTGTTTTCATAAATAAAATTCCAATTAATTCCACTTTGAATTTCCAAAGCCTTTGCCATTGCCATTGCCAATTTCCTTAGCCATAATAAACCAAAATGAACATCTAGACTAGGATGTTTTTCCCAACATTCATCTTGGAATACATGTCCCATGACCATGGTTATTATTTTTCCTTTATTAACCTTATTTACATGATGTTTTGACTAGGGTTGTTACAGTAAAGATCTTCAAGATTCATTATTGTTCTTGCATTAAACGTTCATTATCTTCCTTTAGGTTTTCCATTTCAATTTTAATTTGCTGCATAGTTTCCATCAATGCAACAGTCATATTGCAGGATTCATTCTCCAGTTGGATCCACAGTTCTGGATTAGTTACACCAAAAGGTGTTGAACCAGATCCTTTAGGAAGACTTACTGGTGGTGTAAATGTTGTACCACTTCCTATCCTCATAAAATTCAATTTATCATGTCATTCTACCCGCTCAGGCTATAGTGTAGAAACCTTGGCTCTGATACCTCCTATAATATACCCTAGCCAATTTTTTTAACTCATATTCACATTGCCTTTTTACTATGTTACTCTCACAGTCAAGAAATATATATATATATATATATAGATATATCATTTAACTCATATGCACTTACAAAAAATTAGAAAATCCATTTGAACTTACAAAACTAACCATGATTAAAGTAATAAAGGTGGGTTAGATGTTAGATTATGCCTTTTATGGTTTGGCACACATAATACAATGGTTCGTATCAAGTTTTTCACCAGCAATTAAGCATGGCGTGACCAAACTGTGACTTGGGTTATCTTCACCATATTCATTATGGGAATTTTGAGGTCTAAAATGGATCTCCTAAGGAAATTATAAGATAATAGTGGAAATAATAAAATAAGATTAGATTATATAATTAAATTTTAGAGTGAAAAAAAAAAACTACTTTTTCAACTCATATTTTCAACTTATCTCCCTATGGTTTTACTCAAAATTCGAGTAGGAACACTTGTCAGATGCATAATTTGATTCCCCGTCCAAGGAGTATCCATGTTGCATACTTTCGATGGATCCTTCTACGTGAAAAATAAGAAATACATGAAAAACATGAATGTTTTTTCATGTATTTCTAATTTTACATGTAACATGGTCCATCAAAAGTATGCAATACGGGTAATCACATTTTTTTTAATGTAATTCTTATTTTTCTTCTAGAAAGGTCCATCGAAAATATGTAACATGGCACTCATTGGATGGGGAATTAAATTTTTCATCCAACGAGTACTCCCACTCGAAATTTGAGTAAAACCTTAAGGAGATAAGTTGAAAATACAAGTTGAAAAAATAGTATTATTATTTTATTATTTTTTAATCTTTTTGCCTTTTACTCCAAAAATGCTGAATCATCCCCCATGGTTGACATCGTCATCTTGAATCCTATTAGCTCTTATAAAGTTTATTTTGGTTGTACATTTTTCTTAGGAGACCCATTTTAGACCTCAAATGTTCTCTAATACCAACGCTCTCCGAAAATTCTAGAACTGGCCCTAATCATATGCCATCTGGATGATCTCATATCGATATTGGTGAGAAATTATACAACGATGATGAAACTTGGGAAACATATCGACGGCTAGGGAAGGATGGAGGGAGTTATAAAGTAACTACCCTCTCCTCCCGAGGATTGGGTGGAGCTCATTCAATTCTGTCTTTGCTAGGAAAAAATTCTCTGTAATTTTCATAGGGTTTACGTTGATACCATTCAAATTCTAGATGCAGTCAGTGAAAAATTTTCTTATCGACTCACACCTATGGTTTGAGATCCAGTTTGGTCATATTTTCAGCCCGAGTTTCCCTATAAAATTATTGACCCTTCCTTTATTTCTTATTATGTGTACTATGTTCTTGGCTTTCAAATGCATAACTAACAAAATTGGTTAATCTATGCAGGGAATTGTTTGCTTGCTACTCCAGCATCTTCACCTAGGGTCAAAATTGCACTCTCCTTCCAGTGAATTAATTATATTTCCTCATTTCCAACCATCTTACCTTAATGGGTAGTTCCTAATAAACGAAAATTCTATGCATATTCCAATGGTTAGGGTCACTCTGGAGTTGTCTGGTCTTTCTTCCTTGCATGTATAGGTATTTAACTTGGACCTGTCTTAATTTTCCTTTTCCCTTCTATGGCTATGCGTATCCTGCAATAGTTCCAATGAAAACCCAGAGCTTTATGTTAATATCAAGATGCCTTGCAAAAAAATATATGATTATTTATCTTCTCTTGTTATCGTTTTTTTATTTGTACAATTGAGGATGGTCTCATTTACAACATTAGTATTTTGGAATTTTTTGTAATATTTTTAAAATTTCCCTACAAAAAATTACTCATAATTTTCTCTCTTATATGTTTTACAGTGTAGAATTCTTTTATTTCACTACGAGCTATGATATTTATATATGGCTACTGGCACTCCTTTTTTTTCTCTTATCTTATTACTATTATTATTATTCCTCATAGTTGAGATGAAAAGGCAACGTGACTGTCTACGGGTTTTTCGATCCTTGACTTAACCGATAACTAACCCATGCCTCTTTCCTTTCTTTTCTTTTAGGTTCCTCTAAATAACTTGATTTCTATTCCATCTGGGTACAATACTCTGAACTATTACACAAAGATATATAGAAAATCACATTAACATACTCGTTCATTTCCATATTTCATAAACTTATACTCAATTCACATAACAACTCATTGACTAACAATGATTAGAGAGTTTTAAATTACTTATTTGTAATTACTGTTATGTCAACTAAAAGATTTTGGGGACTAGGACATTCCTCCCAACCTATGAGTACCATTAACACAACTGGTGCTCCCCTCGAGCCAATTTCATGCTAAAAAATAATTTTAGATTCCCAGTTGCCCAAGACCACTTGGTCCCAACCAGCTCTAGTCAAGGGTGCTTAACAAGTTCCACTAGACAACCAAATCAAGAAATTTAGACTTAGTAGTGTTCTCCTTTCCTCTGCAGCATCGTGTTAGAGGTTCACGAATAGTCTCTCCCTCTGTAGATGCCTGAGGTCCCTCTTGCCCTATTGGCCTCCTTCTTCCTTCTGAGAATTTTTGTCTCTAGGAGAGAGGTTGGGTAGGAAAATTGTGTATCATTTGTGAACATGAAATTAACATACACATCCTTTCCTCTTAAAATTGTAGCTCACTCTTTATTTTCTCTTTAAAAAAAAAATTACAGTTAGTTTAAACACTTACATTCACATTCATAATTCATTCAGTTAAGTCCTCCTTTGTTCAAATCCAAGTTCACAATAAAACATAATAATTCCAAAGTTACTGAATATTACACTCTATGTATAAAATTTTGAAATAACGATTTCCCAAACTCATAATGAATTAAAATATAAACCGACCACACATAAATTATAATCAACTACAATATAACCTAGTTGTATACTTAGTTGTCCATGCGTATTAACACAATTGAAGGATAAAAAAATGTGATTTACCAAAAAATTGTGACATATATATACAAAAATACAATTATTATTGCCATAACCTGAAATGTGCCATCTCCATGTACACATAAAGAAGCAATGACTGACATTGCTACTGATGGTCAATGTCAATTATTATACCTACCGATGGCTAGGTATATAGTGATCAATAGATCGCTAACCATCTATTATTTGTTTTGAATTTTTTCATATTGCTCAATTTAACCGAAGTTTTCAGGAAAATTTTCATTTAAAATATTTAATTTTTATTTAAAATTGTTTTGATTGGACAAGCAATTTAGGAGTCTTGTAGGCTTAGTGAGTTTTAAAATTGGTTTGAGGTGTAAACTTTGGATAAAATGCATGGAATATTTAGTAAACATTTAATTTTAATAGACTAATTCTTAGTCTTGCATAGCATTAATCTCATAACATTTTTCATTCAAAAATTTTCTCATAATACCACATTGCTTAATATTTCATTCATATGTGATAGCCATGTGGCTATTTCGTGTTTGTAAACCCCAATTTGTCCTTACACTTGTCTGTCAACCCTAATTTGTCCCTGCTTCCTACGTAATGACTTGCCATCACTATAATCTAATGTGCAGAGAATAAGTGACTCTATGAAGAGAATGAGAGCTAGCATAAGAATCCTCTACTTAGTCTGCTACAACTTGTGTTGCATATGAACAGGAGTTGAAATGTTAAAAAATTTCCCTTATGTGGCATGACCTTAATTCTCTGTATGTTCTTAATCTGCTGCCGCATATGACCTTAATCCCATGTTTTTTCTTAATCATTTGTCATGTCTAAGCCTAAACAACCCTCTGCCACATTTGAGCCATAGCAGAAGTTTTCTGAGTCTGAAGAGTCTTCCCATGTTTGAGGTACTGATGTCATAGTTTCTACTCTGGTGGAGAAACCCTCTGTCGCCCATAGTTGATAATCCCAATCCATGCCTGTAGACACATGGAATTTCACAATGTCCCTTTTGGGCTTTGAGGCCTATATTAGAAAAATCTGAGCCGTATCTCTGTTTTACTTTTACAAACCCATTATCTGAAAAACCTGCATAAATGCCATTCGCATAATATTTTACCAACAATAAATCTTTGCCGTATCTCTGTTTTACTTTTGCAAACCCATTATCTAAAAAACCTGCATGAACACCATTCACATAATATTTTAGCAAACAAAATAAACCATTGGAAATGTCATTCATTTGTTTCACATGAGATCCTAGTGTCATTTCAGAAATGGGATGAAAAAGGATCGGTTTTCTCTCATCATCTAGCCAACATGGTTCGGAAGACATGCTCTCTGAAATGTAACTGCTCTCATGCTGATTTTTTTCCAATTAAGGAGTTGCAAAAGACTTGTTTTTACTATTTGTTGATTATTTTTCCACTTAAAGAGTTTCAAGACTTGTTTTTACTATTTGTTAATTATTTTTCCAATTAAGGAGTTTTAGGACTTGTTTTTACTGTTTGTCGATAATAGAATGTGTTATTTTGGGATTTGATCATAATGATCTTCCCATTATTAATGTTAAAGATGAAGCTTTGAAAGAGAAGAAAACTTGCTAAATGGGCATTATTTTCCTAAAAAGAAACTCGCATTTTTCATGAAAATAATCTTTACTCTTTAATCATACATTTTTGTTTAACTCTAATTCGATTAAAAAAAAAACTAAATGGATAATTGTGATATGGCTTTATACAATGTAATAAGAGCCAGTGTTTTTTATGTCCTACATAAAATCCAAGCACTCTACAAGATTGTAAAGACTTTATTAGAACTGAAGTGAATATATGTAGTAATGTTGCATTAGAATTCCATATCACAATAATTATAAATAGCCTTTGTGAGCCTTGGTCCTTTTTCGTCGGAAATTGTCTCATACTATGCTTTTATATCATCAATGTTGTCCATTGTCATAGTTATGGCAATAACAATAGATGATTTTTTCCTCTGCTACTTCGTCATCCCCATGGATCATCATTCATAGAAATGTGTCAACGCCGCCATTGGTATAAGATGAAAATGGTATATTTAGAATTATAAATTGGCAGATAATTTTTTTTAGTAAGGATATAATTTATGTTGTATGTGTAATCAACTAAGATCAATTGATGGTTTCTTTTGTATTACATCAGAGAATTTTGTGGAGGATCTACTTAGCGACTTTGAATACTAAATAAAAAATTCCTTATTTACTCTATTGAAATGCAAACCAGGATGTGGGTAGAATTTGGTTTTATGATCTAAGAGATTGTGATGAGGTCGGAAAGCTTTTTTTCAGGTTAAAGAGGATCGATTGTTTCTATTTTGCATTCGTACAGAAAGGTTAGATCTAACTGTTTATAAACCGTTTCTGTTTATACATGAAAAGACAAGGATTCAATATTATTAAAATATTATGAAAAAAAAATGTGAGAATAGATATTTTCCAAGTATCCGCGAGTATAAAGATATAGATCTCAACCCTTTATAAACCGTTTCTGTTTATACATGAAAATACAAGGATTCAATATTATTAAAATATTATGAGAAAAAAAATGTGAGAACAAATATTTTCCAAATATCCCCTAGTATAAAGATATCAACTGTATGAAGTGTCTTGAATCCCTTATGGTTCATGTGATAAATTTACAGCTTTGCTTAATATTATCCAATATCCATGCTCGCTACTCATTTTATTTTAATTAACTCGTTGAATATAATTTAATAATTTATGAAAACAAGAATTCATTGATAGCTACCAGTCGGGCTCATAAGTGTCTGCATGCATTGTCACATGCTAGGTCATCCTAAAATAATTTTTTACTGTTTCTGAATTTTTAGATCGAAAATTATGTTGCATTCCATTCTTCAGTCTTGCATGTTGAATTCAACTTCACTTTTCTTGGTATTAATTGAAATTTTTATGAACTTCACCAAGAGAAATGAGCCCCACAATGTCATATCTATGGGCCCAAGTTTTACACCGTAATCTTGTTGTATTTTCAAAATATTGACAAACTATTTGTATTAACTGATCAACCCCTTATACCAACTATCAAATATATTATAATGTTTGATGATAGTGGGTCTAGGTTACTCATACCTAACGATTTTAATTTTATTTCTTCCAGACTACCACAAGATATGGTGGAGGTTAGAAGGGTAGGTAGATTTAACTCAATAATACATAATTAGTTATTCCAGTTGTACCCATAATCTAATATGCATGATGGACTATTATGTGACCGATAAAAAGGCTTAATTGAACCAATTCTTTCACTGCTATAGCAAGCTTCTCAGAACGTGAGAGATTTTTATCAGCAGGTATGCCAATGCCCTGCAGCCTTGCCCTGTAGCCTTGTTACAGGCAGTAAACCTTGATAGTGGCCCAACCCAGCATGATATATGAGTTTGAGGTGTTGGCAATGCATAAGGTGAGTATACATATGTTATTTTTATATATTTTTGTTAGAGGGTAAATTTTCTTCTAAATAATAAATTATATTTAAGTAATAATTATAATAAAAAAAATTTATTTGATATGTTTTATTATGATATTTTTTTTTCTAAATAGGACTAATTCTATTAATTATGAAAATACTAGTACAAAACTGCCAGGACTGCTGCTGTGAGAGCCAGACAGTCTGGGTTGATTAACTCTGCTATCCTTAAGAAGTCGGGGCCGCCCAGAGTGGGAAACCGACCCATTAAACATCAGTAGTTGGGCTGCCCATAGAAGGGAAACCGGCCATATAATTATACAAAACATGTAAATAACTTTAAAAACACAGCAAGATGCATCATTATGCTCAACAAGTGAGCAACTAAAACAGTAAATCATGATAAAACCAGCTATGAGTGAGCCCAAGGAGTCAGCTCTTGTCCTCAGAAGACAACGGTTCCTCTTCCACCCTGCATGCATATTCATTCTCTGTGCTGCTGTCTTCCTTTCCTCCCTGACTGTCAGAATTCATGTTCTAGCGTTGAGCTTCAATGCTGACCTCTGCGTGAGGAGAAGGAATGGAGCGAGGGTCAAGAGTCGGGGGGAGGCCAGCAGAGAGGGGAATTTCCTCACGAAGGGAAACGGTGATGAGGGCAGTGATGATGGAGTCAAAAGAAGTACAGTGGAAGCGAAGTTCCGCATTCTGAGTGGTCTGCCGGATGGTGGAGCCACGGAGCCTGTTGGTGGTAGGAGAGGGCTGACCGGGATGGGCGAAAGCAGCTGAGGGAAGGGGATGACAGGGAGGATTAGGAATATTCAGAGGTGAGGAAAGACCGGGAGGCTCAGAATGAGAAACAGGATTGTCAGAAGCATCTCTGATGATTTGCGCCCGTCCACGTCCTCTGCCAACAAGGCTACCCCTACCCCTGCCTCTACGCCTGCCTCCACGTGAAGAAAGCGGGGGAGTGGGGTCATCTCCGTCCGAGGAGGAGCTGAGATCAGAGAGGGGCAGAGGAGGAGTGCCAGAAGTGCGCCCTCGACTCACTCCACGACGAGGCCTCATTCTTTGACGTAATTGGGGCATGGCTAACAACAAATGACGCAAGCGAGGCCTGCCAGAAGGGGGTTCAGGAGAAGGGGAGAGGGCAAGGACACAACCAGGGTGGCTCCGCCTGTGCAGGAAGGCAGAAGAGCTGAAAGGGCAGTCACCAGAGGATCGAAGATCCTGATAATTCAAATTGAGATTGGAGAAAGACGGAGTACCTGTGAAGGTGACGCTCGAATAACCAGAAGAGGCACAAGCTCCGCAGCAAGGGCCGTTGGAGAAGTGAGCGCCCGACACCGTTTCCAGACAAGCCCAAACACTGCAACGACGCCCCGTATTTGTCTTGCAGCTGGAAATTTCCGCACCAGGTGGGCAAGCGCTTCTGAACGGTGGCAGAATTCTCAACTGGCTTCCGTCTCTCTGCCCCTCTTCCATCGTGAAAGCAAAAACCAAATACATCGCCATAAACCTGAAATTGAAGGAGCAGTTAATACCATTGTGATTCTTCCAAGGCGTATTAATGTCGTGAGGACAGTGAACATGCGAGGCCATGTGGGCAGGGCACGCATACAGCTTTGGGAGCTGCGTGGGTGCCGGAGGCCCGTTATTACACTCATTCAGCCGCATCCGGCGGGAGGCGGTCCTGGTGCACCAGGGTAATGCAGTTGTGTTGAGTATCTTCATCATGGATGATTGAGAGAGAGCCATGAGTCATCATGCTATTATTGTCAATGCCGAAATTGGCTAAGAGATCAGCGACTTTGTTTCCTTCCCTCATGACATGGGTAAAGGTTATGGCTCGATTGTGGTGAAGCCAATCACTTATCTTAACAATTCGGGCTGCTAAGCGCCAAATGTGAGACACCTTGGCCGGATCAGCTCCCCAAAGAAGCTGGTTGGCAATATGGATGAGGATCTGAGAATCCCCTTCTATGATAATGGGAAAGAAGTTGTGCTGACGCGCTAGGTTCAAGCCCTGCCAAAGGCCTTCAAGCTCCGCTGAATTATTTGTGTCCCAGCCTATAGCTCCAAAGAAGAGGTGCTGAATATCTCCTGTAGAATCTCTAATGATGCCTCCATAGCCTGCTTGCCCCGGATTCCCTTTGGAGGCACCGTCAAAGTTTAATTTGAAGACTCCTGGAGAGGGGGGAATCCAGTTCTAAGGCGTGCTATTAGTCTTCTTGTTTTGAATCTTCAGAGTGATTCCCAATTTAAGATTCCAGTTTTTCCAAACGAGGATTTCACTTTGCATCTTGGGGAGATCTTCTTCTTGCCAAGAGTGAATGGCCAAAGTTTCCTGAAGGTTGCCAGTGAGGGAAAGCCATAAGGTGTCCAAAGAGGTGGGTTGATTTTTGAAGATATGTCTATTGCGTTCTTTCCAAAGAGTCCAGAAGATCATACCAGGGAGGAGCTGCCAGAGAGTATTGAGGAGGGCTGAAACATAGGGGCGTTTAGGCCAGCATCGAAGGATAGAAGTAATATCCCCTGAGGGCTTGCGTTTCTGGCAGCGGAAGCTGCATTTATTCCAAACGGAATTGGCTAATGGGCAATGTAACATAAGGTGTTGAATGGATTCAGGGCTGAGAGCACAGTTGGGGCAGCGAGAGGGGCCGATGAAGCCCCGTTTGACCAGATTGTCCCAAGTGAGAATACGCTTGTGACTTAAGAGCCAGAGGAATGTGGATATTTTCGGCCAGGTGTGGGGGTTCCAGATCATTTGCCAGAGGGGATCACGAGGGAGAGGGGAGGGATGCAACAGAGAAAAGGCCTCCTTGGTTGTGAACATACCTGTGGTTGTGTGACCCCATCTGAGGATGTCGGGATCTGGAGAGCTTCTGATTTGTCTTCGTTGTAATTCCTGGTCGAGGTCCCTGTATATATAGTCCTGAGCTTGAGCTATTATGTGATGCGTTGGCTTCCATTGCCTATACCCATTGCTGTATGTGTCCATCCAATGCTCATGAATCTTCCCTTCTAATCCTGCTCTGGGGTCTCCAAGGCTGTTTAGAGGAAACTTTTCAAGAAGGCTGGATTCTTGTTGCCAGGAGTCTGTCCAGAATCTTACTGATTGTCCATTGTGCACTTCCCAGAAGCTATGCTGTTGAATAAGCGCATAGTACTGTTTAGTAGCATTCCAGATCAAGGAGCCCAAGTTGAGAGGGGTTAACCGAACCAGATCTGCCGCATTTCTGTTGTTAGCATACTTTGCATTCCAGAGTCGAGCCCAAGGTGATTGAGGCTTGGAGATCCATCTCCACCAGACTCGAGCTGCCATGACTTCGTTGCTGTGCAAAGGTTCTCTTAAGCCAAGACCGCCATCCACTTTGGGGGTACAAACTATACCCCAATTCACAAGGGCCCATTTGCGATTGTGCCCAGAGGAACCCCAGAGAAAGCATCTTTGTAGAGTTTTGATCTGTTTGAGGACCCATTTCGGGGCTGCAAGAACAGAAAAGAGATATAGGGGCATAGATTGTAATGTAGCTTTGATGAGAGTGAGACGACTGGCCATGTTGAGAGCACGGAAGGTCCAAGAGGAGAGACGGGATTCCAGTTTCTCAAGGAGCTGATTCCAAGAAGAGTGCTTGATGGCTGAATCAGTGAGGGGGGCGCCAAGATATTTGTCAGGAAGAGTGGCCACAGAAAAACCAAGAATACGGGCAATGTTGACTTGAGTCAGATGGGGGGTGTGAAAGAAGAAAATCTGAGACTTGGATTCATTTATGGTTAACCCAGAAGCTTGAGAGAAGAGAGAAAGGACAGCTTTGAAAGAGCGGGCTTCTTGAACCGACGGGTGACCAAAGAGCATATTATCATCAACAAATTGTTGATGAGTCGAGGTGGGAGCTCCATGAAGGGCAAGACCTCGCAGATGGCCTAGAGAGGCTTCCTTTTGAATGAGTCTGCCAAGCCCTTCAGCAATAAGAACAAAGAGAAAGGGGGAGAGGGGGTCCCCTTGTCTGATGCCTTTAGAGGGACGGAAAGGGTGGGAGGGAGAACCATTAAGGAGGATGGAAAGGGAGGAAGAGGAGACAAGATTCATGATCCAACGAACCCACATGCAATCAAATCCAAAAGCGCTTAACATTTGTTGGATATAAGTCCAGTTCAACTTTTCAAAGGCTTTGGAAAGATCAATTTTGAGTAGCATACCTGGCTTCTTGCATACTTTTAGGGAATGAATGATTTCATGAGTAAGGATAATGCCATCCAGAATTTGACGTCCTTCAACATAGCCCGTTTGTTCTGGTGAGATAAGGAGGGGAAGAAGAGGTTTGAGTCTGTTGGCAATGACTTTGGTAATGACTTTGTAGATGACATTGCAGAGGGCAATGGGCCTAAATTTTTCAGGCCTGCTGGGCTGCTCCTCCTTTGGTATTAGTGCTACAAAGGTAGTATTGAGGGAGGGCAGGATCCAATGCATTGTTCTAGATTCTTCTACCAGTTGCCATACCTCTTCTCTGATAAGATTCCAGAAGTGGTGGAAGAAATTGGCCGTGAAGCCATCTGGCCCAGGGGCTTTGCCATCCTTGAGTTGTGCCATGGCAGCGTCTACTTCCTGAGGGGTGATGGGTCGAGGTAGCATTTGATTATGTTCCTCAGTGATTAATTTGGGAATGAGCTGTGTGATTTGATCAATGGCTGGCTGTCGGTTGGCATGTTGCTCCTTTTGAAGATATTTGAAGTAGCCCACCAACTCTCGTTCCATATCCTCATGCCTTTCCATGCGTTCCCCTTGCTGAGTGGTGATGTGGCTGATTCTGTTTTGCATTCGCCTTTGTATGGTCGTGTTGTGGAAGAACTTAGTGTTTCTTTCTCCTTCCTTCAACCAACAGACTCTGGATTTTTGCCTCCAGAGGATTTCCTCCTGCTTATATCTTTCCTCCAGCTTTCATTGCAGATCTCCTTCTTTGGAGGCTAGAGAATATGTTCTGCCCACATTGATGATCTCCTGCTGCACGTCCTTCATCTGTTGTTCCAGATTCCGTTTTTCTGCAAAGATATTGCCGAAGATGTTGTGGTTCCAATCTTTAATGTGCGCTTTGACCCACTTGAGTTTTTGCTGGAATTGGTACATTTTGGATCCTTTAGGCGGAGCAAATCCTTTCCAGACAGAGTGTACTAGATCGGAAAAAGTAGGGTGCGAAAGCCAAAAAGCTTCAAACCTAAAAGGCTTTTTGAGGTGAAAGCCTATACTTTGCCATTGGAGCATTATTGGCCAGTGATCAGAACCTGGGATAGGGAGAATAGTCCCAGTGATGTCTCCACCTACATGGATTGCATTATCCGATAGGAGAAAACGATCTAGTTTGGAGGCTATTTGTTGCCGTCCAGTTCTGCGGTTGCTCCACGTGAACAAGCCGTTGCTGAAGGGAACATCCATAAGCCAGTTGCTGCTAATGAAGTCCTTGAAATGGGCGCTGTCTTGGTCCAGTCTGACCCTGCCTCCAGTTTTTTCAGCCAGCCTTGTGATCATGTTGAAGTCCCCACCAAGAATCCAAATGGGGTGGGTTCTGTTGGAGTTGAGATGCCCAAGGGTGTTCAGAAGCGCCACTTTGCTAGCCAAGTCTTGAGGAAAATAAACATTGGACAGATGTCCATGGATATTGGTGCCTATAGGGTGAAAAGTAGCTTGGATGAGATTATGAGAGGCATGAAAGTTGTCGATCTGCAGGGCTTGAGGATTCCACGCTATTGCAAGACCTCCCGAAGATCCCTCAGCGTCCACTGCCACTGATTTGCTTCCGGGCCAAGCTCTGGTTAAGATGGAGCCCAGCGTTTGACTGTTGCACTTAGTTTCCTGAAGGAAGAGTAAATGGGGATTCTCTTTCTGTATCAAATTTTTTATCATTCTGTACTTTCCGGGACCATTAAGTCCTCGTACATTCCAGGAGATCAAATTCATTGAGAACTATTGGGGAGAGGTTTGAAAAACCTAGTAAGCTTGGGATATTGTCCCGAATCCACCAGAATCTGACCTAGAGCAATGGTACGCTGCCAGTCAGGGGTTCTTCCTCTTTTCTTGGGTTCTTTCATCACCTTCAAACTGTCCCAACGGCTGCCGGGCTGGATGCCCAATTTCTTGTGTTGTTGTACTTTGTCTAGAACCGCCTCAAGGGAGTCAATCTGTTTTTGGTTAATTCTATCGAATTCCTTTCTTTCACATGCTTCTTCAAGACCTGTTAAGTCCAGCTCGTCGATGGTTAAGCCATCAGTGTCTTCTTCCATTTGGATTGTTTGTTCAGATTGATTCAGATCTCGGTCTCTTGAGGCAACAGGAGGGGTGGGTCCCTCCAAGAACGAGAGGTTTGGGTCCCAAGTAACTTGTTTCTGCTTGAGAATAAGGTTTGGATCAGAGGCTTCAACAGAGGAAGCAGAAGGAGGGGTAGGCGTAGGGAAGACGGGGTTGGGATGATTGGGGGGCGGGTTGGAGGGTCCAGCAAGATTAGGGGAGGGGGGAATGGGTTCAGAAGAGGGGTCAGAGTGGTTAAGCACAGCAAAGCTATTGCTGGTAGACGGGATTGAAGCTGAAGGGCTAGGTTTCTTTCCAGCAGCAGGTTTTCTGCTACCTCTTCTCCTGGGGGCAACTTTAATGAATCCATCCTCCTGAGCTTTGCTTTGCTCCTCCGCTTTTCGGGCTTGGACTGTTAGAGGGCAGTCTCTATAAAGGTATCCATGAGCGTGACAACGTCTGCATCTAAAGGGCACATATTCATAGTCCAGAGGCTGGATCCATTCAAAGTCATCATGAAAGATACTTACCGCATCAGGTAGGGCACTGTCCAGGTGCATTTGAACGCAGATTCGGGCGTAGGAGGTGTATCTTCGGAGCTTGGTTTCTTCAGAAACTTTTATGAACTCTCCTAGTCCCGATCCGATTGTCTGCAGGGTCTCCTCGTCCCAATATTCAAGTGGTAGTGAGTAGAGTCGGATCCAGACCGGCGCCCAATTGAAGTTTTCCTTGTCAGGGTTGAATCTCTCCACCCAGTTTCTCAAATATAAGCCTGCAGAATTGAAAAAATATGGGCCACCATCCATGACCCTATTCCTGTCTTCTAAGCAGTTGAAAGTGGCAGTAAAGAAGCCCTTTGCTCCGAGTTGCAGTGAGACTGCCCCTTTTGGCTTCCATTTGGACGCTATCCAGCCCTGGAGAGCTTTTTCTGTTGGCCAAAACCCTACAAATTTCCCAATGAGGGCATGGTCCCTCATGTACTGAATCCTAGCATTTATTCGATGACTAGGCAGATCTATTTTTGGCCGTTCTGATGCAATGGGTTTACAGGTGGATGAGGTAGCCTGTGGCACCTCCGTCCTCGCTTCAGGGTTAGATTTCAGCTCTGTCTCAGCTGTCGAGTTGTTGTCAGATTTGTCGTTCATGCAGATTTCGGGCCCAGCTTCATTTGCAGGGGGAGGCTTGGTGCCTCCCCCTGTCTCTACTTCCATGCGGCAGGCCGGCGCTACCAGAGATGATCTGCGTAGTCAGTATTGGTGCAGTGCGAGCAGGTCTCCGTGGGTGCTAGGGTTTCGAGTGACTACAGAGGCGAGAACCCTAGGCTGCATTCTGCCAAGTTGAGTCCAAGTAGATCATGTTTTATTATGATATTAATATACAACAAAATAAACATTAAAATAAATAATTAACTCAAACATTACACTAACGAATACATTTTATAAGAAATATAAAATACAGTGTTGGCAATATGATTCTGAGTGTTGTCCTTGATGGCAACCCACTTGATGAAAATGGCAACCTACTTGATAAAGTTGTTGGAAATCTATTTGATGAAGTTGTGCTTGATAGAATCCTACTTATTAATGAATTAAATCCACAATGGTGCAGTGTGTTGTTTAAGGAGGAGATTTTTGGCAAAGGTTAACAGAGGAATATCAGAAGGAACAGAGATAGAATGGGAAAAAGGCGCAGCAGAGTTTTCGTGAAAAACAACTCGTATTCAAGAAGGATGGGAGAAATGTAAGGATGAATGAATTTTTATGGGCCGCAACTAAGTTTTGCAGAGGAGAAATTTTTGTTATGGGTGAAGTCTTTTTGCAGAAGGAATGAAGACATTCGTAGTTCTAGACTACGAAGGAGCAGATTTTATTTAAAGATAGTCATTTCGAGCTTTCAAAGCCTTCAACAACCAAGTATGAAGGAAATTGATTAAAATAGCGAAAAGACTTAAAGTTTCTGAAAAGGGAGGACAAGTGGTCCCCACCACTTTAGCGCAAATCGCAAGATCGCAAGTTTTGAAGTTTAAATGTCTTATTGATGTGGAAATTTGCGATGTGCGATCGTTGCGCTATCATGATATCGCAATATCGCATATTTGATATCTCCGCCATCGCAAGTTCTGTTGGTTGCAATGTAAGACCATCGCGCCATCGCAATATCGAAATATCGCATATTTGATATCTCCTCCATCGCAAGTTTCGTTGGTTGCGATGTGTGATCATTGCGCCATCGCAATATTGCAATATCGCATATTTGTTATTTGCGCCATTGCATATCGCACATCGCAAATGGCTGACTGCGATGTGGGCCCAGGGTCAAAGAATGAAATCCAGTTTGTTTGAAGATTGAAGTCCGGGTTAAAAGTTCATTAAAATTTAATTAAAAGTAATGTTATGGGGGCAGTGTAAAGTCTTAAAATAACCATTGGGGTTATAGTTATAATATTATATGGCAAAGATAAAAGACTACCTTTGGACGATTCATGCATGGAAGAACGAAGGTTGGGGTTTTCAATTTAAATTGGCTCTATTTTTAATACGATGGATTATCTATTGTGACCCCGTCCAGGAATACCATTAATGGTTCGTGGTTTTGACTCATGGTATTGAAAAAGGAAAAATCTATATAAGGAAAAGAAAATGATAGTGCAAAGGAGCGCAAGTCTGGGTTTTAATGAATACTTCACTCTGAAGTATATCTGAATGGAAAGGGTGACAGTTTGATGATAGATCTGAATCTATGATGCACCTATGAAGAAAATGATGAAGAAGGGAATCTAGATCTAAAATGTATTTGTATCTTCTAGATCATTTTATGGTATGTTTAGATTTGAGATGAGGTGAACATCTGTCTAAAGTGAAGGGTTAAATCTGAATTGAATATCTGATCTAAAGAAGAATGTTGCTCTATAATGTCTGAAGATCTATATGCTAGTTTGTTGCAGCGGAAGCGCGTATATACGCGGGTTTGATGAAGATAAAGCGCATATGGGTTGTTCTATAATGTGCAGATGTATACGCAGGTTGATATGAATGGAAGCGCGTATATACGCGGTATCAGTGAAAGGAAAGCGTGTATGAAAACTAAGGTTTGTTGAAGTAAGAAGTATGAAATGTCTGATCTGATCTGCTGTACTGCTATCTGTTAATGATGAATTCTACAGATCTGGGTTTTTTGAAGTGATAAGTATCAGTTTGATTTATGATTGAGCTTAAATGTGTGGAGTGGGTCCAGTCTAAAAATATGATGAAAAGTGGCCTGCAAGTTGTGCTCTATTGAAGCTGTTGGATCCAGTATGAAAATTGATGAAACATGGTCCATGGTGGTGCTAAGGGTTGTAGCCTTCAGTCAGGGGGTTGTAGCTCCCTTCCAGGTGAGGCTGGTAAATGAGAGCAGGGGGTCGTAGCTCCCTTCCAGGAGAGGCTGGTAAACGAGAGTAGGGAGTCGTAGCTCCCTTCCAGGAGAGGCTAGTAAATGAGCGCAGGTGGGTGCCTGCGTGCTGGTATGAGTCTGCGCCAGCACATAGTTGTAAGATGTTTTCTTTATAATAAAATATTGAAGGTTGAGACAACGACAGTGGTGGTTTTCTCCCGACTTGGGTTTCCACCTAAAATCTTGGTGTTCATGTGTGATGCTTATGTGTGATGGTTTATTCTATTATTACTGCACATGCTTACTGTTATCTAATTATCAGAAGAATGAATGTTGCATAGAAAAATGTAAAGAATCAATGGCATAATAAGATCTCTGTGTATACGCGATTATTATGAAGTACATTTGCATGTATACGTGATTCTGGTTCAGCAAAGTAACGTATGGGTTTTGAAGTAAGAAAAAGTAAAAATATTTTGTTTTAATCTGCCGGATTCACCCCCCCCCCCCCCCCCCCCTCTCAGTATTTTTCCCAACAATTGGTATCAGAGCGAGGTTCTTCTGCAGAAGCTTGATCGCTTGAAGGAGATCCATCACCATGGGAAGTCATGAAGGCATAATGTCTATAAGGCCACCTCTATTCAATGGAAATAATCTGTTATTCTAGAAGATGCTATACTTGTAACAAGTATGGACATGTAGAAAAAGAATGCAGGATGAATAGATCTGAAAAATTGGAGAACTTCCAGCACAAAATAAGAAAGTTCAAGCAAAGTTGGAAAAAGAAGGAGGACCGGTCAGAAACGTAGGGAATATTGACCCTACTGCAGTCATCCAATTCTAAAGCTTACTTCTCTTAATGACTGCAGGAGTGATGTGAGATGCATTATAGGGAATAGTAATGTATCATCACAGGGGGAGCGATGTATGGTGATTCCCATGATGGTTTTGGTTATTCTGGTTATGTTTATTTCTGACAAAGCATATTATGTGAAGAAGACAGGTACAGGTGGTACAAATTCAGGGGGAGATGAAGGAATGTGAAGTTTTCAATGTTTCACTTTCCATACGCGGGTTTTGTGAACTAAAGCTGTGTATACACGCGAGTTATAGTGGAGTTATATATATAGTCATTGAACATATGATATGAACCTCGGTGACTGAGAGTATGGAAGGTCTAAAGATGCAGTGGTAAGAACGGATAGATTCGTGCTGTTGTATACGATATCAGGTTGATGATACAGTGTGCCTCGGACACGCTCTTTAAATACAGGACACATTATATATATATATATATATATATATATATATATATATATATATATATATATATATATATATATATATATATATATACATATATATAATCGGAGGAAGAATACTTAAATCAAAGTTTTTCTTTAGATATGGAGCAGTTGGTTAATTACACATAAAGGGTAGAATTCACATATATACATGCGAACGGAACCGTGACCAAGAGGAACAGTGACGGTGGGTTGGAGCGAAACCGTGGGTTTCTTCGCACCACTTTTCGTTGATACGTGGTATTTAGTGGATTGGCAGCGAATCCATAGAGGTTTTGACATGCATCCCTGCAAAACCGCCAAGCACACGATAACGATAGTCCTTCGCACGTTAACAATCGACCCAGGACGGCTAGCGAAATTTATTTTGCACCATCGATCTAAAAATAAGCCATCAGACAGCGATCGCTTGATGAAGAGGAAAAAATGATAATGAAAAGGCACGAATGTTAACCAAGGTATGAGCGAAAATGTGATTGGGTCACTGATCATATATGTGGGCCCAGTTCGAATTATTTTAATTGGTCCTTTTCACTTTAATGTTTGCGGGCTCAACCAAGATGGTTTAAATTAAATATGGCTAAAAGCGATATATACCGTCGATCTGGAAAGTGGACTTGATTATATTTATGGGCCCCCGGATCAAAGGTTAATTTGTTTAAAAGCGTTGGATATTTTATAAAGTCCGAAGGTTTAAACATTAGTTGGAAGGCGTGGTTACTGACGTGCTTATGCTACAATTATTGGATGACATCTGAAAATACAGCTGCAGTGTTGTTTGGTATCTCTGGTGATGTTTCAGCTCTCATATCTTTGTTTCATTCTCTGATATTGGATGAAGATGCCTTAACGATTTGCTGTTGAAAGTGTTCAGGATGCACAAGCTAAGGGGGAGCTTTGGTTATGTGGAAATGATGCATTGTTGGCATTACGATGACTCTAAAATGTGATCTCTTTCTTGAGGTCTTTTTGGTGCTGGTCATAAAAGGTCATATTTGTAATTTGATGAAAATGTCATGTTGAGACCCATGATGTAAATTGTTATATTTAGTCATGTAAGGACTTGTTCAAATTTTTAAACCCACTTGGTTGGGTAGTTGAGTCTAAATATGTAAACCCACTTGGTTGGGGAGTTAAGTCAAATTGTGTAAACCCACTTGGTTGGGTACTTGAGTCTCATATGTAAATCCACTTTCTTGGATCCTTGATGTAAGTGTGAGTCCTTGGTGATAGGAAGGTCATAGAGTCATGTACTTTATTGAAAAATATGTTTGAACATTCAGCATGAACTCAGGGGGAGCATGGTCACTTCAGTGCACATCAGATCTACAGTGCTCTTCTTTCTACATGGGGAGAAAAAAAAAAAAAACTTGTGTTTGATCCGCCCTTTTCCCTTGATGTCAAAGGGGGAGAGTGACATGGTGTTTGAATAAGGGAAGAATATAATATCTGTTATGGTGATCAAACACCATCGTGGTTGCCATCAAGTCCAAAGGGGGAGATTGTTGGCAATATGAAGCTGAGTGTTGTCCTTGATGGCAACCCACTTGATGAAAATGGCAACCTACTTGATAAATTTGATGGCAATCTATTTGATGAAGTTGTGCTTGATAGAATCCTACTTATTAATGAAGTAAATCCACAATGGTGCAGTGTGTTGTTTAAGGAGGAGATTTTTGGCAAAGGTTAACAGAGGAAGATCAAAAGGAACAGAGACAGAATGGGAAAAAGGCGCAGCAGAGTTTTGGTGAACAACAAATCGTATTCAAGAAGGATGGGAGAAATGTAAGGATGAATGAATTGTCATGGGCCGCAACTAAGTTTTGTAGAGGAGAAATTTTTGTTATGGGCAAAGTCTTTTTGTAGAAGGAATTAAGACATTCGTAGTTCTAGACTACGGAGGAGCAGAGTTTATTTAAAGATAGTCATTTCGAGCTTTCAAAGCCTTCAACAACCAAGTATGAAGAAAATTGATTAAAACAGCGGAAATACTTAAAGTTTTTGAAAAGGGAGGACAGGTGGTCCCCACCACTTTAGCGCAAATCGCAAGATCACAAGTTTTGAAGTTTAAATGTATTGTTGATGTGGAAATTTGCGATGTGCGATCGTCGTGCTATCGCGATATCGCAATATCGCATATTTGATATCTACGCCATCGCAAGTTCCACTGGTTGTGATGTGTGATCATCACGCCAACGCAATATCGCAATATCGCATATTTAATATCTCCGCCATCGCAAGTTCCGTTGGTTGCGATGTGCGATCATCGCGCCATCGCAATATCGCAATATCGCATATTTGATATCTTTGCCATCGCAAGTTCCGTTGGTTGCGATGTGCGATCATCGCACCATCGCAATATCGCAATATCTCATATTTTTTATTTGCGCCATTGCATATCGCACATCACAAATGGCTGACTGCGATGTGGACCCAGGGTCAAAGAATGAAATCCAGTTTGTTTGAAGATTGAAGTCCGGGTTAAAATTTCATTAAAATTTAATTAAAAGTAATGTTATGGGGGCAGTGTAAAGTCTTAAAATAACCATTGGGGTTATAGTTATAATATTATATGGCGAATATAAAAGACTACCTTTGGACAATTCATGCATGGAAGAGCGAAGGTTGGGGTTTTCAATTTAAATTGGCTCGATTTTTAATACGCTGGATTATCTATTGTGACCCCGTCCAGGAATACCATTAACGGTTCGTGGTTTTGACTCATGGTATTGAAAAAGGAAAAATCTATATAAGGAAAAGAAAATGATAGTGCAAAGGAGCGGAAGTCTGGGTTTTAATGAATACTTCACTCTGAAGTATATCTGAATGGAAAGGGTGACAGTTTGATGATAGATCTGAATCTGTGATGCACCTATGAAGAAAATGATGAAGAAGGGAATCTAGATCTGAAATGTATTTGTATCTTCTAGATCGGTTTATGGTATGTTTAGATCTGAGATGAGGTGAACATCTATTTGAAGTGAAGGGTTAAATCTGAACTGAATATCTGATCTGAAGAAGTATGCTGCTCTATAATGTCTGAAGATCTATATGCTATTTTTTCGTAGTGGAAGCGCGTATATATGCAGGTTTGATGAAGATAAAGCGCGTATGGGTTGTTCTGTAATGTGTAGATGTATACGCAGGTTGATATGAATGGAAGCGCGTATATACGCGGTATCAGTGAAAGGAAATTGTGTATGAAAACTAAGGTTTGCTGAAGTATGAAGTATGAAATGTCTGATCTGATCTGCTGTACTTCTATCTTTTAATGATGAATTCTATAGATCTGGGTTGTTTGAAGTGATAAGTATCAGTTTGATGTATGATTGAGCGTCCAGTCTGAAAATATGATGAAAAGTGGCCTGCAAGTTTTGCTCTATTGAAGCTGTTGGATCCAGTATGAAAATTGATGAAACGTGGTCCATGGTGGTGCTGAGGGTTGTAGCTTTCAGTCAGGGGGTTGTAGCTCCCTTCCAGGTGAAGCTGGTAAATGAGAGCAAGGGGTCGTAGCTCCCTTCCAGGAGAGGCTGGTAAATGAGAGCAGGGGGTCATAGCTCCCTTCCAGGAGAGGCTGGTAAACGAGCGTAGGTGGGTGCCTGTGTGCTGGTATGGGTCTGCGCCAACACATAGTTGTAAGATGTTTTCTTTATAATAAAATATTGAAGGCTGAGACAACGGCAGTGGTGGTTTTCTCCCGACTTGGGTTTCCACCTAAAATCTTGATGTTCATGTGTGATGCTTATGTGTGATGGTTTATTCTGCTATTACTGCACATGCTTACTGTTATCTAATTATCAGAAGAATGAATGTTGCATAGAACTATGTAAAGAATTAATGGCATAATAAGATCTCTGTGTATACGCGAGTATTATGAAGGACATTCGCGTGTATACAGGATTCTGGTTCAGCAAAGTAATGTATGGGTTTTGAAGTAAGAAAAAGTAAAAATATTTGAGTATGACCTAAATACTGATTCACCCCCCCCCCCTCCTAGTATTTTTCCCAACATACAGTACCATTTGAGTTGTGTTGAAAATATTAAAGTCACCTGCGTACCCTGTGCAGATAGAAACAGAGTACAACAGGGGCAGCAGAAGGTTGAGTGTGTGCTTCTATGCATTTAACAGAGTTTAAATAGAGCTGTAAGGAGAAATTAAATTTTTATGGCCACAGCCAACTTTGTATAGGAATTGAAGAAAATCGTGGTTCAAACCATGCAACAACAGTTTCTATTAAAGAAATTCTTTTCGGGCATAAAAGCTCTCAACAACCAAACAAAGGAGTTTTTGATTCAAGCGCCAAGCTTTAATTTTTATGAGTGGGCCAAGTCCTTTTTGGTCCCCGCCAGTTTTAATCCATTACAGAACTTGCGATGCGATGTGGTCCCACCACCATCACACATCGCAATTGCCATATGACAGTGTCTTGTTTATATGAAGTCTCGTCGTGATGCGATGTTGCGATATCGCACATCACATATCACAACAGACGATTGTTTTAATACCACCGCATGTGTTATGTTTCGAAGTATCATTGCGATGTGATGTGCTGATGCCGATGTCGCTCATTGCACATCGCGTAATCGCTCATCACAATCGCAAGTCACCAAATTTCCATGCCATCCAATGTATGTTTTCTGCCGATGCAATGGACCGATGTGATGTGGTCCCCACATCACTCATCACAACATTGCGCAATTGCTCATCACAAAGACTAAAGTTCATTCCGCCAAGCCATTCATTCTGCCGATTGCCGATGCTATGTGGTCACATTGCCACGTGGACCAATCGCATTGATTCGCGTTCATTTTCTACATGACGTCACATTCACCTTTTGGTACGCGAAGATTTTATGAAGTTGGGTTCAGTTTCGATTTGAATTCTGATGGGGCCCAGCAACAACCAATAGAAATGCGTTCGCGTAGGGGCATTTTGTAACGCGAAAAGAATGCGATCGAGATTGTAGAAAGTTTGAAGTCCGGGCGCACAGGCTTATTGAATTTTTGATTAAAGTTTATGTTCCAGCAGTGTATTAAGTTTTTTGTTTTATAAACCTTTTTATGTATTTTTCTTTTGTTTCATGTTTTATTTCATCGTGCCATATAAAAAGCAAAAAATCTTGTAGGCTAATGTAATGTAATGTAACACTGTGTTTTGTGAAAAAGGCCACAGGTAGAGAAAAACATTGTGAAGACCAGAGAGCACTATATGTGCGTATTGTGACAGAGAGAAAATTTATTTTGAGAGCACTGCGTCTATAGCAGTTAAACACATTTTGTAATCCCACACAGTGGAAGAAATTTTTATTCTGTAATGTTTTGTTGTTAATTAAATAGAAGCGTTTTATGCCATCTCTATCTAGCATTTCTCTGTGCTAAAGGAGGATAATTTCATTCTCCCTGTGTGTTCGGAATATTCACAAATTCCAACATGGTATCGAAGCTTATCCAGGCTCTTTAAAGGTGTAAAAGAAGCTAAAGGAAGAAGGAAAAATTTGTTGCAGCAGTTCTCCAGCAGCGTGAAGGCTCAATATAAGTTAAGTCCAAGTATTTCTAAAGAAAAATAGAGTTGCTGTTTTGTTTAAAAGTGCAGTCCTCAGAGACAGAGTTTGTTGTTTAAATAAGGAAAGACATTTTGTTTGAAAAACACAGTCAAGTTTAGTTTAGAGTTCACTTTATAAGCAATGGTTGAACCAAGAACTAGTATGAGTATTGGAAATGCTCAGCTTCCACAATTTAATGGAAAGAACTATGATTATTGGGCCATTACCATGAGAGACTTGTTTTCTTCTCAGGATTTATGGGAATTTGTAGAATATGGTTTTGAAGAACTAGTAGATGAACAAGAGTTTAATGCCTTGACACAGGAAGAGAATGATTTATTAAAGAGTAATAGGAAGAAGGACTCTAAATTCCTCTTCTATCTCTATCAAGCAGTACATGAGAGTTTGTTTCCAAGGATGGCAGTAGCTAAGAGATCCAAGGATGCATGGGATACTCTTAAGATAGCCTATAAAGGTATGGAGAAAGTGAAGACAATAAAACTACAATTGCTGAGGAGAGATTTTGAAACTCTCTGTATGAAAGTGTCTGATAACATAGACTCATTCTTCACACATGTGTTTGGGATGGTCACCCAGATAAGGTCTCATGGAGAGACACTTGAAGAAAGAATGATTGTGGAGAAACTATTGAGGAGCCTACCCTCGAGGTTTGATGTTATTGTAACCACCATTGAAGAGACAAAGGATCTCTCAAAGTTCACAGTAGATGAACTTCATGCATCACTGATGACTCATGAATAGATATTGGGAATATCAGTAAACCCATCTTTGGAGCATGCCTTCAACACCCAGATTCCTTTTGGAAAAGGAAGAGGTCAAGGCAGAGGAAGAGGAAGATGCAGAAGCCAAAATAGAGGAGGAAGAAACAACCCTTCACATTCACATGGAAGGAGCAGCAATCAGAATCAAAGCTAAGGCCAAAGCAGTAGCCAACAAGGTAGAAACCAACATTCTAATGGACAAAGGTATGACAAATCCAATGTCCAATTTCATTATTGCAAAAAATATGGGCACTATGCCAATGAATGTAAAAAAAAAAAAAATGACATGAATAATAGGCAAAATTCTAATGTAGCAAGAGAAGAAAAGAACCCAAAGAATGTGCTGTTAACATGTAATGCATCACAAGATAGGCAGGATGATGTATGGTTCTTAGATTCAAGCTGCAGTAATCACATGACTGGAAACATAGCAATGTTTTCCAATCTTGATGAAGAAGTTAAATCTAAAGTAACAACGGGGACTGATACTAAGAATTCTGTCAAGGGAAAAGGCAAAGTAAGTATCCGTGCAAGAAATGGTGAGCAGAAATTTGTGCCAGATGTATACTATGTTCCTAGCTTGAAATGTAATCTTTTGAGCATTGGGCAGCTCATTAACAAAGGTTAGAATTTATTTTTTAAAAATGATGTGTGCACAATAATGGACATACCTCCAAGCAAGAAGGTTATTGCTGAAGTGAAAATGACCAACAATAGAATGTTTCCACTCAAGCTCAATACATACTTGAAGGGAAAGAGAAAAGATGTATCAAGGTAACTCAAGAGGTCTTTCAAAAGGAAGTGAAAGATGAGAATTGGTTATGGCACTTGAGATTTGGACATCTCAATTTTGGAGGTCTGAATTTGATGCATAGAAAAGGAATGGTAAAAGGACTACCATTGATAGAGAAACCGGACAACCTATGTGAAGGCTACATCTTGGGAAAACAACACAGAGAAAACTTTCCATCAAGAAAGAGCATAAGGGAAAAAGTACCCTTAGAAATTATCCTCTCAAATTTGTGTGGGCCGATGCAAACATCATCAGTATCGGGAAGCAATTACATGTTGACCTTCATTGATGATTTCACAAGGAAAGTATGGCTTTATTTCTTGAAATATAAGAGTGAAGTGTTTGAAAAGTTTTGCCACTTTAAAGCCCTTGCAGAGAAACAAAGTGGGCAGCATATCAAAGTTCTTAGAACTGATAGAGGAGGTGAGTACATCTCAAAATAGTTTCTGCATTTTTGCAGAGAAAATGACATACACAAACAGTTTACAACAAGGTACACACTACAACAAAATGGTGTTGCTAAAAGGAAGAATCGAATCATCATGGAAATGGTGAGAAGTATGCTAAAGGCAAAACATTTGCCAAATGAGTATTGGGAAAAATCTACAAATTGTGTTGTGTATATTTTAAATAGATGCCCAACAAAAGTAGTAATGAACAGAGTTCCAGAAGAAGCATGGAGTGGCAGAAAATAGGGAGTCACCCACATGAGAGTTTTTAGATGTGTGGCTTATTCACACATTCCAGATCAGTTGAGAAAGAAGTTGGAAAGTAAGGGGGAGAAGTGCATCTTCCTTGGATATTGTGAATAATCCAAGGGATATAGATTGTATAACCCATCCACAAAGAAATTTTTTATAATCAGAGATGTGCAATTCATAGAAGAAGAAGCATGGGATGGAAGAATTGAGAAAACAGTCAATGTCAAAAGCTGTTTGTCTCATGATGAAGATGAGGAAGATGTGGCTGAAAATAACACCTCATTGGTAGCACCACCTCCACCAACACAAGGACAGCAAGGGACACCTCAAGCAGGAGTAAGAACACCCTTGAGAAGAGATGAGAGTGCTTCTCCAAGCACACCACATGGAATAGATTTGACGGCTACTTTAAGCACAAGTACACCAAATGAAAGAGGAACCAGATACAGAAATTTAAATGAAATTTATGAGCAAGAGACAGCAAATGAAGGTATGAACTTCTTATTTTCTTTATATTGTCATGTTGATGATCATATTAATTTTGAAGATGATATAAAATATAGAAAATGGATAGAAGCCATGGATGAAGAAATAAATGTAATAGAGAAGAATAAAACATGGGAATTGGTTGATCTCCCAGAAGGGAAAGAAGTCATTGGAGCGAAGTGGGTCTAAAAGACCAAAAGTAATGCTGAAGGTAAGATTGAAAGCCACAAGGCCAAACTTTTTGTCAAAGGATATAAGAAGCAACACGGAAGAGATTATGAAGAAACGTTTGCACCAGTTGCAAGAATGGAAATAGTGAGAGTAGTGTTGTCCATAGCAACACAAAACAAATGGAAGGTTTACCAAATGGATGTCAAATCAACATTCCTAAATGGAGTTTTAATGGAAGAGGTTTATGTTGAACAACCTCTAGGCTATGACAAAAAGGGCCAAGAGCACAAAGTATGCAGATTGAAGAAATCTCTTTATGGGCTGAAGTAAGCACCAAGAGCATGGCACAGTAGGATAGATTCCTATCTACTGGAGAATGGGTTTGAAAAATGTGAAGGAGAACCCACATTATATATCAAGGAGAAATATGGTAAGATTATCATTGTTGTTTTATATGTTGATGATGTGATATTCACAGGTAATGATGATTACCTCATTGAAAATTTTAAAATAGTCATGAAAGATGAATTTCAAATGACTGAGATGGGATCGTTGAGATACTTCTTAGGAATAGAAGTAGAGAAAAATGAAAATGGGATTTTTATCTCTCAAGCTAAGTATGTTAATGAATTTTTGGAAATTTTTAATATGCAGGAGTGTAAGGCAGCAATTACTCCCACAGTAGTGGGATTGAAACTCAGCAAGGATGACAGCAGCAAGGATTTTGATCCTAGTTTGTATAAGAGCATAGTTGGCAGCCTCATGTATTTGACTGCAACTAGGCCTGATATTATGCATGCTATTAGTTTGATTTCCAGATTTATGGAGAGGCCAAAAGAAGCACATTGGCAAGCAACAAAAAAAATTCTGAGGTATGTGAAAGGAACTAAAAGGTATGGAATTCTATATACTACTTCAGAAAATTTTGAATTGGTTGGATATACTGACAGTGATTGGGCTGGAAGTATTGATGACCGAAAAAGTACTTCTGGTTATGTTTTTCATATGGGTTCGGGAGCCATTTCATGGGCTTCTAAGAAACAGCCTATTGTAGCATTATCTACAACAAAGGAAGAGTATGGGGTAGCTATAGCAACAACGTGTCAAGCAGTTTGGATGAGAAGAATGTTGAGAAATTTATGCCAAGAGCAGGTAAAAGGGACAATGATTTATTGTGACAATAGCTCAGCTATTGCATTGTCAAAGAATTCTATGTTTCATAAACGAACGAAACACATAGATGCAAAGTTTCACTACATCATAGAATTAGTAAACAATGGAGAAATTGTTTTACAGCATTGTAGAACAGAGGAGCAGTTTGCGGATATTCTGACAAAGCCATTGGGCCAAAAGAGTTTTGAATATTTAAGAAAATGCTTGGGTATGACTGATAACCCAGTAGCTGACTTTAAGGGGGAGTGTTGAAAATATTAAAGTCACCTGCATACCCCGTGCAGGTAGAAAAAAAGTACAACAGGGGCAACAGAAGGTTGAGTGTGCACTTCTGTGCATTTAACAAAGATTAAGTAGAGCTGTAAGGAGAAATTAAATGTTTATGGCCGTAGCCGACTTTGTAGAGGAATTGAAGAAAATCATGGTTCAAACCACGCAATAGCAGTTTCTATTAAAGAAATTATTTTCGGGCATAAAATCCCTCAACAACCAAACAGAGGAGTTTTTGATTCAAGCGCCAAGCTTTAAGTTTTATGAGTGGGCCAAGTCCTTTTGTGGTCCCTACTAGTTTTAATCCATTGCAGAACTTGTGATGCGATGTGGTCCCACCACCATCGAACATCGCAATTGCCATATGACAGTGTCTTGTTGATATGAAGTCCCGTCACGATGTGATGTTGCAATAACACACATCGCATATTGCAATGGATGATTGTTTTAATACCACTGCATATGTTATGTTCCAAAGTATCATTGCAATGCGATGTGCCGATGTCGATGTCACTCATCGCACATCGCACAATCGCTCATTGCAATCACAAGTCACCAAATGTCCATGCCATCTGATGTATGTTTTCTATCGATGCGATGTGCCGATGTGATGTGGTCCCCACATCGCTCATCGCAGCATCACGCAATCGCTCATCACAAAGACTAAAGTTCATTCCGCCAAGCCATTCATTCCACTGATCGCCGATGTGATGTGGTCCCACTGCCACATGGACCAATCGCATTGATTCGCGTTTGTTTTCTGCATGACATCACATTCACCTTTTGGTACGTGAAGATTTTATGAAGTCGAGTTCAGTTTCGATTTGAATTCTGATGGGGCCCAACAAAAACCAATATAAATGTGTTCACGTTCATTTTGAGCTCGCTGACGTAGGGGAATTTTGTAACATGAAAAGAATGCAATCGAGCTTGTAGAAAGTTTGAAGTCCGAGCCCATAGGCTTATTGAATTTTTTATTAAAGTTTATGTTCCAGCAGTGTATTAAGTTTTTTGTTTTATAAACCTTTTATATATTTTTCTTTTGTTTCATGTTTTATATCACCGCACCATATAAAAAGTGAAAAAGCCCATAGGAAGAGAAAAACACAGTGAAGACCAAAGAGCACTGTATGTGTGTATTGTGACAGAGAGAGAAGTTTGTTTTGAGAGCACTGTGTCTGTAGTAGTCAAACACATTTGGTAATCCCACACAATGGAAGAAATTTTTATTCTATAATGTTTTGTTGTGAATGAAATAGAATTGTTTTATGCCATCTCTGTCCAGCATTTCTCTGTGTTAAAGGAGGAGAATTGTATTCTCCCTGTGTGTTCAGAATATTCAGAAATTCCATAAAGTTGATACCTCACATACGCACGAAAAAAGAAAGAAAAGAAAAGACCAATCTGAGGGAAATTTCTTCTGAGATTCAATTTTCAGTGGGCTATAGTAAGCTTGAATTTTTTACCCCTCGTAAGTTTCCGCAGGTCTATATATTATGGATCATCTCCCTCTCCCTCTCCTTTATAATTTCCTGTAGAAGATATTTCATAATCGTAGTGAGTTCCACAGTCTCAGATGTCAAATCAAAGGTTTCCCACTTGAATTCCTGAATAAGTCGGGCAATAATCAGTTTTAAATTGAGGATAGCAACCCCTAAGCCCAAACATATCCTCTGCCCTGAGCTGAAAGACATCATCTTAATCTCCTTTGTCAGTGTCAAATCCACCTCCACACCCTCTTAGGAAAACCGCTCTAGCCTAAACTCCAATGGATTCTGCCACACTTGGGGATCCATCCCTATGCCCTCCAAATAGAAAATAATGGACGCGTCGGTAGGGATTTCGTAGCCGCCAAACTCACACAGCTAGCTGACAGTGTGGGGGAGGCCGAAGTGCGAGGGAGGATGGCGTCTCAGTATTTCTATGATGACGGCCTCCAGATAAGGCATCCGCCGTAGGTCAGCTTCCTCCACCGGTTTCCTATTCCCTATGACACAGATAATCTCATCATATAATCTGGCCTGTATGTCTTAACGGATCACTAGATTTGCCACCAACCACTGCAGTACTGATGTGGTCGTGTCAACGCTGGCTTACATGATTTCCGAGTAGAGCATAATGAGCTCCTCGTCGTTGAGGATTCAGCGGCCATCGAGTCTCAGATTGAACAATGTGTTTGTTGTACATGTCAGCCCCTCCATTCAAATTTTTGGCCTTCCTCCCCTCATAAATCCTTTAAATCAGCTATCATGGCCAAAAAACCCTCATATTCCATCCATCGTTATTCTCCCCGCACACAAAAATACATCGTTCAAAGTTTAAACCCGCAATTAAGATCCATGTCGGGCCTAGCCCCTGGGGTCTCAGCCCCTTTAGTTTTGATTCCGATGTGACCCGTGTGCAGAACCATCTGGTAGAACCGAATGGAGCCTATTGTTTTACGTTTTCGAACCAAATCTTAGCCACCCGATCCAAAATAAATCAATGGCTCATATTTTAATTTACTATGGTGGTCCCCGCGCTCGAAAACCAGTGGTCTTTTCTGCACCACTCATCCATGGCTGGCGGTATTTCCCGCGGACCCAGCGATTCCACGTGTTGGGTGACGCGTGTCCTCGTGCACTATTTCAAAAACCGCCATTTCGCGCATTAAAATTTAGATCAAGGATGGGGCAGCGGAATTCATCCGCACTATTGGATCTGTCAGCTCTCATCTGACGGCTCCCATCTTCCGAAGTTGTACACCATTTAATTTTGCCTACATTTCCTCTGGCCCACTGCTTTATCGCTTTAGATGCATTATCAATTGTTGATTGGTTGTAAATCATATGGCCCGGATTCGTCAACATGCCATTGACTCAGTTCTCACTCCACGTCCCTCCTTCCATGCCATTTGTTGTACGTCCATCCACGTCGGTGCTACACGTGTCCATCATCTCATCCCTCGCTATTCATATATATATATATATATATATATATATATATATATATATATATATATATATATTTCATCCATACGTTTTATGTTAAATTTTCTCTCTGGTCAGCCTTTTCCACAATTCCTCCACTATAATTCCTCTGCCACCCTGCACTATTTTGCCTCTCTGTAAACCTGCTCCACCATCTCCATCAACCCCACCATGACAGCCACCCCTGTGATTGGTTTTATTTAACGGGTTTTTGTTTTTGCAGGATCACCATGGCTAAAATTATCATGACTTGCTGTCCCCATTACAGAGGCCGAGAATGCATGACAGGACCATATTTCAGGAGCAGAATTGGTGAAAAAAGATCCGGGAGCTGCTATGATGTGACCATCATCAAAGAAAGTAAGGATTCGAATCTATAGAACCCTCCAGAGAAAATCAAAAGACAGATTTGGGTAGGCAAGAACATTAATGGGGCGGCATAAAATATCAGCGAAAGATCAAGACACACAGTGCCCTGCATTAAAGACCTGGGGTTTAAATTCAAAGGTATAAGGCCGAGAGTACTATGCACAACCACAAGCTAGCTCAAGTTTTTACGGCAGCAGATATTTTTTTTTCCCTTTCAGTAAAGAGCAGAACATCTCATTTCATTTCATTTATCTTACTGTATCATGTACTGGAATGCGAGTGGCTCACTAGTTTGGTAAGGATTCATCCTAGTTGGTGCCCTTATTTAAAATTAGTCAAACACTTTAAATATTTCTCAAGCGTGATATTTTGTTCCATGTTCATTTCTCTCATGTTTCTACTATATTAGTTGCTACAGGAAGGTGCTTTTTAAAACGCCAGTGTCATATATGGATTCTTAGATCAAAAAGCCCATATGTGATTCTGTTGTGTATCTGGGTATCGGTCTCAGGTTAACTAATATCTTCTACTAGTTTCTTCACTGCATCCACCTTCTGATATTTGATTTCTGTGGTATATTACTTGAATCGGCCCTCTTTACAGTAAGCTGTCTTTGAACTGTCTGTTCTTTTATGCTGGAATTTTGCATGTTGTTCCTACATTATTCTTATCTCTGTATCATCTTCTGAGAGAGTTTGGTTCCATTTCAATTAATTTCCTTGCTTTACAAGAGATAAGAGGAGAGCATTTGGATTGACACCCAAGCTATATTTCATGCTCCCTTGCTATGATAAGATGTCCTAGGCACTAGTCTATGGCAACTCTAGGCTGTCTCTAGGGGTGAAAAAATTGTCTACAACATCTTTCTGGCGCCGTTGCCGGGGACAAATTCAAGAATATCAGTTTCCCTGGGCATCGAAAAATTATATTCACTCTCTAATTAGGCGAGCACAAAGATTTGAAGAGTTTCGTATCTCTCACCTTGGCGACTCCACTGTTCTTTATTTGATAAATCTATTGGTAGTTTTGGCTCCTCGAAAGCCACATCTGAGGTCAGATTCCTCTAAGTTAAAGACATCCTCTATATCTGACCCAGAAAATATTGTGCATAGGAGAAGTTGGAGAGAAAGACAGTCAGTTCGTGCTGAAAACCCTGAACATTCTGAAGAAGACTTCCCATCCTCCTCTTCTCAAGAAATTCCAGTAGAAAATCCTGACTTTATTGAAGAAAATCCTGAATATTACTCAGATAGCCCACCCAGGGGAAGTGATAGAACCAAAGATAACCTTCATTTCACCCCTGAGGTCGAGGAAGTTAAAGAAGTCACAGAAGTAGCTGCTGTTAACCGTGAACTATTCCCATCTACACCTCAGGCTTCTGTGAAATTCATTCCCATTGTTATACATACTTCACTTCCTCCTCCTCCCCTTCCTCCATTTGTAAATCAAACTGTTGCACAGCCCCCACCTCCTCCAATGGCTAATGTACCAGCTTTTCTTCTGAACAAATATGCTCCACTGGCCTTAACACAAGTGCTAAATGATATGCCAAAGGATTATTTGAAGATTCTGCCTAGATTTAATGGAGAAAATGATATTGATGCTCAGAAATATCTTGAAACTTTCTTCTCATTTGCAGAAAATTTAAATGTAGAACACCTGGATGTGGTCTTAAGATTATTTCTGCAGTCTTTGGATGGTGAGGCCAGAAAATGGTTCAAGACATTGGGAAACCATTCAGTAACCACCTGGGATGTCATGGAGAATACTTTTCTCAGAAAATAGGGGGAAAAGAAAGATCATGGAATGTGTCTTACTGAGTTTAATACTCTGAAGAAGAAACATAATGAAGGAGTGGCAGAGTTTATTAAGAGATTTAATAAGTTATATCTAAATCCCCCTGCTGATATGAAGCCACATCAGAATGCTGCCAAATTTGTTTTCATAGCAACATTTGACTCAGATTTTGGATTCTCTTTAAGGGAAAGAAAACCTGCTACCTTATATGATGCTTAGTCAGATGCTCTTGAGCTGGAAGCAAACTTTGCCTCCACTGGAAAATTAAAGGGGAAAGCTGAACAGGAAACTAGGAGGAGAGGAAAAGAAGAGGTTTCCTCCTCTAACAAGGATAAGGATATAGATAAGATGGATGAAATAAGTAAAATGATTAAGAATATGGTCAAGCTTGAGTTGGAGGCTAAGAGTTCAGCTCCCAAGAATTTCTATAATGCTCAAAACAGAGGATACAATCCCCAGTATAAGAGACCACCATTGCAAATATTGCCAAGGGAAGCAAAGGAGCAGCAAGATCAGGTACCACATCCTTTGTACCTGGAAGGTCCAGCAGATGACTCCACTGAAGATGCTGCTTATGAACTAGAAGATTCAAATCTTGCTTTCTCAAACAAGGAAGATATAAAATTCCCATTGCAAGAAGAAGAAGAAGAAGCAGAGACTGATCATTACTGTAAAAAATTTGTTGATTTCATGCAAGCACAATTCAATGTAAAATATGATCTCCGATCTTCAAGCAAGAGGACCCGAAATCAAGATCAAGAAGAAGAACCCCCTCAAAAGGAAGCACCTGCTCAGAAGTAATCAGCAACAAAGAGAAACACAGAAAAAGGTAAGAGTCCTCTAAATAATCCCTTGCAGCCTAATGACCAGATTCCTTCTTGTTCAAAAGTAGTCAGTCCTCCTAATGCTGAGTTTGTATCAAAAAAAATTAAATTTCCAGTTGAAAATAAAGAGTCAAAAGAAGTTGTGATAGAAAATCCCCCTCCTGCTTTTAGTTTGCAAAAATAACTTGAGAAAATTAAAATTCCAGTCCCCTTGACCGAGCTGTTAAAACAACCTGCATATCAGTCTCAAGTCACTTCTTTTATGCTCCCTCCTGAAATATCAATTGTGCCTGATAGTTTAAACCTTCAAGAAGAAAGACCCATGGTAGTCTTTGGCCCACATGTTGAGGAAGTAGATCTTTCTACTCCTCCTTTTTATGTGTCTCTAGTTTTTCATGACCTGCTGTTACACAATTGTGTGTTAGACTTCAAGCCTGCATTATCTTGCGTCTCATCCTATGGAACAACTAGGACTGCAAATCACACGCCCATATAAATACTTATATTCATTTGATTCCAAAAGAGTCAAATGCTTGGGGATGATTAAAGATTTAGTGGTCAATTTGGCCCAAATTCCAGCAAAGAGTGTGGTCATGAGCATTATGGTGGTTGATATCCCAGCCCGCTTTGGCATGTTGCTGTCAAGGTCCTGGGGTACAAAAATTGGTGGGTCAATTAAGCTGGATTTAACATATGTTACCATCCCAATCTTTGGTGGACAGGAGAGGAGATTATATAGAGAGACTAAATTTGTCAAGGTGGTTACTAAGGCTGATAACTCTGAAAATTCACCAGTCTATAGTAAAGAAGGAGATTTTTCATGTTTTATGAAGAAGATCAAAATTATGTGCATGAATCCTCCTTCAAGATTAAGGATGAGCAGCCTTCAGAAAATTATGAAGCTGGGATCTGGACTTTACATTTTGATGGGGCAAATTCAAGAGAAGGCAATGGAGCTGGGGTGTTATTAATCTCTCCTACAGGAAAATGGGTCCCACTGTCCTTTAAATTGGAATATGAGGCTACCAATAATGTAGCTGAATATGAAGCACTTTTATTGGGATTACAGACAGCCAAGAATATGGGCATACAAAGTTTAAAAGTTATGGGAGACTCTGAGCCGGTGGTAAGACAGGTCCGAAATCAATGCCAAACTAAGCATCCACAGCTGAGGGCATATAGAAATGAAGTTTGGGACATGGTGGAGAATTTCTTCTCAGCATTCAACATACAGTTCATGCCCCGGGAGCAGAACAGAATGGCAGATTCTCTTGCTGTGGCAGCAAGTACATTTCGTCCTCCACAGAATCCTTTATTGAGGTATGAAATTGAAGTATGATATAGACCATAAATTCCAGATAATGTTAAACATTGGCAGGTATTTGAAGATGATGAACAAATGAAGAGATTTTTGGAGACAATAAGAGAATTCTCCAATATGGAGATTGATGATAATGAAGAAGAGGAAGCTGAAAATGTTGTAGAAAACAAATGGGAAGAAAAAATAGCAGGCAATAAAGTGCTACAGCTGAAAGGAAATATCATACCTAGAGGGCTGGTGCCTCTAGAAAGATTGTTTGATAAAAACAATGTTCCATTGCAGCATAGTAAAACAGTAGAAGAAGAACAAGTGGAAGATTTAAATATGGGTACTTATGCTGACCCCAAAATTGTCAAATTATCCAAAAAGGTCCCAGAAGAATATAAAGAGAAATATCTGAAATTATTTCAGTCATACAAGGATGTATTTGCATGGTCCTATTAGGACCTAAAAACTTTTGATGTTAATATAATACAGCATAAAATTCCTTTGAGGGAAGATGCAAAACCATATAAGCAGAAGCTCAGGCAGATAAATCCTCTACTGCTTCCCTCTATTGAAAAGGAAATCAAGAAGCTGCTACATGCCAAAATAATTGTGCCACTGAGATACTCAGAATGGGTAGCAAACCTTGTTCCTGTTCGAAAAAAGAATGGAGAAATAAGATTGTGTGTGGATTTCAGGAACTTAAATAGAGCATCTTTAAAGGATAATTATCCACTGCCTAAGATGGACCACATCCTGCTATAAGAGAGCTCTCCAGAATGTGGTAATCCAATGGGTTGTTCGTTATAATCAAGTACTGTTCCGAGAGACCGAAGAAGATCGCATTTACACCACCATGGGGAACATTTATGTATGCCAGATGCCATTTGGATTAATTAATGCAGTGGAGTGATACTTTTCGTAGGAAATGGACATAGACTGAGGCCGAGTTCTGGACAAGTTTCTGGTGGTATATCTGGATGATATCACAGTATTTTCAAAGGATGATACCGAACACATTCAACACTTGCAGAGAACCTTTGAAAAATGCATAAGGTATGGTCTTTCCCTCAATCATCAAAAATATTTATTTGCATTAGATGAGGGAAAACTCTTAGGGCACATTGTAACTAAAGATGGTGTGAAAATAGACCCTAAAAGAGTTGAAGTTATAAACAGTATTCCTTTACCCAGGAATAAGAAAGAAGTACAGGTGTTTCTAGGCCGAATCAATTTCCTGAGAAGGTTTATTCCTAACTACGCTGAGATAGTTAGGCATATAACTGACATGCTTAAAAAGAACAATGAGGTGAAATGGTCCCAAGAATCCAGAGATGCATTCACAAAGATAAAACAAGCGTTTGCTGAAGCTCCTGTGCTAGCTGGGCCAGATTATACAAAGCCATTTATAATATTCTCATTTGCTTCACCCCATACAGTAGCTGGAGTCTTGTTGCAGAAAAATGAAGATGGATTTGAGCAACCAATAGCCTTTTTCAGTCAGGTATTGCATGATGCAGAACTGAAATATAACATACTAGAAAAACAGGCATATGCTCCAGAAGTCTCTCTTAAAGCTTTAAATGTATGAATGGTCCCACATCATCGCATACGTCCCTACAACACAATAAAGACATTCTCGTTCAGGGGGATCACGAAGGTAAAAGAGGAAGATGGATTGCAAAAATTCAGGAGTATGATTTGGACATAAGGCCCACTAAGTTGGTTAAAGGACAAGGGCTAGCCAAAATTCTGTCTGAGTCAAATCATCAGGCTCTAGGCATAAATTTATCCATGATAGCAAATGAACAATCTGAAAAAGGAGAAGAGCAGCAAGGACTGGGAGTTGCCACTCAAAAAGCACATGTAAAATATCTTACTAGTCCTTGGTACAAAGAAATAGTTGAATATCTTCTAACACTCAACTGTCCTCCAAGTTGTGATAAATCAAAATACAGGGCTTTGAGGCTGAAATCACAAAAGTATATAGTTGCCAATGTTCAGTTATATTGGAGAGATCCTTCAGGCATACTATTATTGTGCCTCATAGAGAATGAAGTGGAAAGTATAATGATAGAATTTCATGAAGGGATCTGTGGAGGACATTACAGTTGGAGGGCTACAGCCCATAAAATACTGAGAGTTGGTTTTTACTGGCCTAAATTATTTGGAGATGCTTTTAATTGGGTTAGAGCATGTGATAAATGTCAAAAATTTGCTGAGAGACAAAAGCTGCCCGCTCTACCTTTAATTCCAGTTCATATAGATGAACCATTTCAGCAATGGGGATTATATTTTATTGGAGAAATACATCCCCCTTCAAGTGGCCAACATAAATGGATATTGACTGCAACAAATTACTTTACAAAGTGGGTGGAAACCATGCTTGCAAGAAATGCTACAGATGCTGTAATCATCAAATTTATGGAAGAGAACATCATATCCAGATTTGGCTGTACAGCCAGAATTGTAACTGATAATGCACAGGCCTTCAAGTCCAATAAATTTGTAAATTTCTACCAGCAGTATAATATTGCATTGAATCACTCCACAACTTACTATCCGCAGGGGAATGGCTTGGTAGAATCTTCCAACAAAACTCTGGTGAGGGCCTTAAAGAAGACAATTAATGAGAATCAAAGGAATTGGGATTCCTAATTGAAATTTGCTCTACGGGCGAATAGAGTAACTAGCAAGAGAGCAACAGGGAAATCTCCCTATGAATTGGTGTATGGGCGAGTAGCTGTGTTTCCTGTGCAATCGACTTTGCCAGTGGTGTGTTTCATGCAGGATAGCCAAGAAGAACCAGATGATGTGGTTAGAAGAATAAATCAGTTGGTGGAATTAGAGGAGACACGAAGCCAAGTGAATCAGAGATTAGCGGAGTATCAAGAGAAAATAAAAAACATCTTTGATCAGCATGCAAAAGATAGGAAATTTCAAATTGGTGACCTGGTTCTCAGATGGGATGTTCGAAGAGCATAAAAAGGCAAACACGCTAAATTTGACCCACTCTGGTTTGGTCCTTTCAGAATTGTCGAACAAAGAAGGAATAATACATTCATTTTAGAAAATTTGCAGGGTAATTTGCTGGAAGCCCCTGTGAATGGGCAATTTCTCAAGCCATATTTTCAATTTTGATCCAGGCAGAGCAAGCCTGACTGTAATATATTGTATATATATTTTGCTGCAGTTCTAGTTTGATGAGTGCACTGATAAAATTTTGAAGAAAAATGCTAAAGAGCAGAAGATCATGGTTCTGCAGGTTCTCGACGTGCCCAAAAATGAACACGCCATCCCCAGATGGAGCCGATGTTGTACATGTCAGCCCCTCCATTCAAATTTTTGGCCTTTCTCCCCTCATAAATCCTTTAAATCAGCTATCGTGGCCAAAAAACCCTCATATTCCATCCATCGTTATTCTCCCCGCACATAAAAATACATCGTTCAAAGTTTAAACCCGCAATTAAGATCCATGTCGGGACTAGCCCCTGGGGTCTCAGCCCCTTTGGTTTTGATTCCTATGTGACCCGTGTGCAAAACCGTCTGGTAGAACCGAATGGAGCCTATTGTTTTACGTTTTCGAACCAAATCTTAGCCGCCCAATACAAAATAAATCAACGGCTCATATTTTAATTTACTATGGTGGTCCTCGTGCTCAAAAACCAGTGGTCTTTCCTGCACCACTCATCCATGGGTAGTGGTATTTCCTGCGGACCCAGCGATTCCATGCACTGGGTGACGCGTGTCCTCGTGCGCTATTTCAAAAAATGCCATTTCGCGCGTTAAAAGTCAGATCAAGGATGGGCAGTGGAATTCATCCGCACTGTTGGATCTGTCAGCTCTCATCTGACAGCTCTCGTCTTCTGAAGCTGTACACCATTTAATTTTTCCTACATTGCCTCTAGCCCACTGCTTTATCGCTTTAGATGCATTATCAACCATTGATTGGTTGTAAATTGTATGGCCCGGATTCGTCAACATGCCATTGACTCAGTTCTCCCTCCACGTCCCTCCTTCCATGCCATTTGTTGTACGTCCATCCACGTTGGCGCTACACGTGTCCATCATCTCATCCCCCGCTATTCATATATATATATATATATATATATCTATATATATTTCATCCATACGTTTTATGTTAAAGTTTCTCTCCGGTCAGCCTTTTCCGCAATTCCTCCACTGTAACTCCTCTGCCACCCTGCACTATTTTACCTCTCTGTAAACCTGCTCCACCATCTCCATCAACCCCACCATGATAGCCACCCCTGTGATTGGTTTTATTTAACGGGTTTTTGTTTTTGCAGGATCACCATGGCTAAAATTATCATGACTCGCCGTCGCCATTACAGAGGCTGAGAATGCATGACAGGACCATCTTTCAGGAGCAGAATTGGTGAAAAAAGATCCGGGAGCTGCTATGATGTGACCATCATCAAAGAAAGTAAGGATTAGAATCTATAGAACCCTCCACAGAAAATCAAAAGATAGATTTGGGTAGGCGAGAACATTAATGGGGTGGCATAAAATATCAGCGAAAGATCAAGACACACAGTGCCCTGCTTTAAAGATCTGGGGTTTAAATTCAAAGGTAGAAGGCCGAGAGTACTATGCACAACCACAAGCTAGCTCAAGGTTTTACGGCAGCAGATTTTTTTTTTTCCCTTTCAGTAAAGAGCAGAACATTGTATATTTTATTATTTGTGTCTTGTTCATGAGGAGATTTTCATCCTCAGCATTTATTTCTAGAGGTAGATTGTAAAGTACAGTTATTTATATTTAGTCATTCATAGTGTGGGCGCGAATGTTTTCCGCCATCTTATTCAAATCAGATCATTGAATGTGTATCACCTACCTCATTCTCGAGAGTTTCCTCCTTCTCCTATAAAATATAGAAAGAGAGATATTGTAAAGGTTCCGGATTTGTATCAGCAAACTATGCAGTGAGAAGCTCTTGTATACATCTTGTAAAACCCTTGTATGAAGGTTCAGAGCCCATAGGGTCTCAGTGAGGAGGAGTTATATCTGTAATGAGGATTCTGGTCTTTGGTATCCCACAGTATGTAATTTTCTCTCATGTGTTAATATAACATCTCATTTCATTTCATTTATCTTACTGTATCATGTACTGGAATGCGAGTGGCTCACTGGTTTGGTAAGGATTCATCCTAGTTGGTGCCCTTATTTAAAATCAGTCAAACACTTTAAATATTGCTCAAGCGTGATATTTTGTTGCATGTTCATTTCTCTCATGTTTCTGCTATATTAGTTGCTTCAGGAAGGTGCTTTTTAAAATGCCAGTGTCATATATGGATTCTTAGATCAATAAGCCCATATGTGATTCTGTTGTGTATCTGGGTATCGGTCTCAGGTTAACTAATATCTTCTACTAGTTTCTTCACTGCATCCACCTTTTGATATTTGATTTCTGTGGTATATTACTTGAATCGGCCCTCTTTACAGTAAGCTGTATCTGAACTGTCTATTCTTTTATGCTGGAATTTTGCATGTTGTTCCTACATTATTCTTATCTCTGTATCAGCTTCTGAGAGAGTTTGGTTCCATTTCAATTAATTTCCTTGCTTTACAAGAGATAGCAGGAGAGCATTTGGATTGACACCCAAGCTATATTTCATGGTCCCTTGCTATGATAAGATGTCTTAGGCACTGGTCTGTGGCAACTCTAGGCTGTCTCTAGGGGTGACAAAATTTTCTACAACATCTTTCTGGCGCCGTTTCCGGGGAAAAATTCAAGAATATCAGTTTCCTTGGGCCTCGATAAATTATATTCACTCTCTAATCAGGTGAGCACAAAGAGTTGAAGAGTTGTGTATCTCTCACATTGGTGACTCCACTGTACTTTATTTGATAAATCTATTGGTATTTTTGGCTCCTCGAAAGCCACATCTGAGGTCAGATTCCTTTAAGTTAAAGACATCCTCTATATCTGACCCAGAAAAGATTGTGCATAGGAGAAGTTGGAGAGAAAGACAGTCAGTTCGTGCTAAAAACCCTAAACATTCTGAAGAATACTTCCCATCCTCCTCTTCTCAAGAAATTCCAGTAGAAAATCCTGACTTTATTGAAGAAAATCATGAATATTACTCAGATAGCCCACCCAGGGGAAGTGCTAGAACCAAAGATAACCTTCATTTCACCCCTGAGGCCGAGGAAGTTAAAGAAGTCACAGAAGTAGCTGCTGTTAACCGTGAACTATTCCCATCTACACCTCAGGCTTCTGTGCAATTCATTCCCATTGTCATACATACTCCACTTCCTCCTCCTCCCCTTCCTCCATTTGTAAATCAAACTATTGCACAGCCCCCACCTCCTCCAATGGCTAATGTACCAGCTTTTCTTCTGAACAAATATGCCCCACTGGCCTTACCACAAGTGCTAAATGATATGCCACAGGATTATTTGAAGATTCTGCTTAGATTTAATGGAGAAAATGATATTGATGCTCAGAAACATCTTGAAAATTTCTGCTCATTTGCAGAAAATTTAAATGTAGAACACCTGGATGTGGTCTTAAGATTATTTGTGCAGTCTTTGGATGGTGAGGCCAGAAAATGGTTCAAGACATTGGGAAACCGTTCAGTAACCACCTGGGATGTCATGGAGAATACTTTTCTCAGAAAATGGGGGGAAAAGAAAGATCATGGAATGTGTCTTACTGAGTTTAATACTCTGAAGAAGAAACATAATGAAGGAGTGGCAGAGTTTATTAAGAGATTTAATAAGTTATATCTAAATCCCCCTGCTGATATGAAGCCACATCAGAATGCTGCCAAATTCGTTTTCATAGCAGCATTTGACTCAGATTTTGGATTCTCTTTAAGGGAAAGAAAACCTGCTACCCTAGATGATGCTCAGTCAGATGCTCTTGAGCTGGAAGCAAACTTTGCCTCCACTAGAAAATTAAAGGGGAAAGCTGAATAGAAAACTAGGAGGAGAGGAAAAGAAGAGGTTTCCTCCTCTAACCAGGATAAGGATATAGATAAGATGGATGAAATAAGTAAAATGATTAAGAATATGGTCAAGCTTGAGGTGGAGGCTAAGAGTTCAGCTCCCAAGAATTTCTATAATGCTCCAAACATGGGATACAATCCCCAGTATAAGAGACCACCATTGCAAATATTGCCAAGGGAAGCAAAGGAGCAGCAATATCAGGTACCACATCCTGTGTACCTGGAAGGTCCAGCAGATGACTCCATTGAAGATGTTGCTTATGAACTAGAAGATTCAAATCTTGCTTTCTCAAACAAGGAAGATATAAAATGCCCATTGCAAGAAGAAGAAGAAGAAGCAGAGATTGATCATTATTGTAAACAATTTTCTAATTTCATGCAAGCACAATTCAATGTAAAATATGATCTCAAATCTTCAAGGAAGAGGACCCGAACTCAAGATCAAGAAGAAGAACCCCCTCAAAAGGAAGCACCTGCTCAGAAGGAATCAGCAACAAAGAGAAACACAGAAAAAGGTAAGAGCCCTCTAAATACTCCCTTGCAGCCTAATGACCAGATTCCTTCTTCTTCAAAAGTAGTCAGTCCTCCTAATGCTGAGTTTGTATCAAAAGAAATTAAATTTCCAGTTGAAAATAAAGAGTCAAAAGAAGTTGTGATAGAAAAGCCCCCTCCTGCTTTTAGTTTGCAAAAAGAACTTGAGAAAATTAAAATTCCAGTCCCCTTGAACGAGCTGTTAAAACAAACTGCATATCAGTCTCAAGTCACTTCTTTTATGCTCCCTCCTGAAATATCAATTGTGTCTGATAGTTTAAACCTTAAAGAAGAAAGACCCATGGTAGTCTTTGGCCCACATGTTGAGGAAGTAGATCTTTCTACTCCTCCTTTTTATGTGTCTCTATTTTTTCATGACCTAATGTTACACAATTGTATGTTAGATTCTGGGGCTTCCCATAATATTATGCCTCTATCCGTCATGGAACAACTAGGACTGCAAATCACACACACATATAAAGACTTATATTCATTTGATTCCAAAAGAGTCAAATGCTTGGGGATGATTAAAGATTTAGTGGTCAATTTGGCCCAAATTCCAGCAAAGAGTGTGGTCATGGACATTGTGGTGGCTGATATCCCAGCCCGCTTTGGCATGTTGCTGTCAAGGTCCTGGGGTACAAAAATTGGTGGGTCAATTAAGCTGGATTTAACATATGCTACCATCCTAGTCTTTGGTGGACAGGAGAGGAGATTATATAGAGAGAGTAAATTTTTCAAGGTGGTTACTAAGGCTGATAACTCTGAAAATTCACCAGTCTATAGTAAAGAAGGAGATTTTTCATGTTTTATGCTAGAATAAGTTCAAAATTATGTGCATGAATCCTCCTTCAAGATTAAGGATGAGCAGCCTTCAGAAAATTATGAAGCTGGGATCTGGACTTTACATTTTGATGGAGGAAATTCAAGAGAAGGCAATGGAGCTGGGGTGTTATTAATCTCTCCTACAGGCAAATCGGTCCCACTATCCTTTAAATTGGAATATGAGGCTACCAATATTGTAGCTGAATATGAAGCACTTTTATTGGGATTACAGACAACCAAGAATATGGGAATACAAAGTTTAAAAGTCATGGGAGACTTTGAGATGGTGGTAAGGCAGGTCAGAAATCAATGTCAAACTAAGCATCCTCGGCTGAGGGCATATAGAAATGAAGTTTGGGACATGGTGGAGAATTTATTCTCAGCATTCAACATACAGTTCATGCCCCGGGAGCAGAACAGAATGGAAGATTCTCTTGCTGTGGCAGCAAGTACATTTCATCCTCCATAGAATCCTTTATTGAGGTATGAAATTGAAGTATGATATAGACCATCAATCCCAGATAATGTTAAACATTGGCAGGTATTTGAAGATGATGAAAAAATGAAGAGATTTTTGGAGACAGTAGGAGAATTCTCCAATATGGAGATTGATGATAATGAAGAAGAGGAAGCTGAGAATGTTATAGAAAACAAATGGGAAGAAAAAATAGTAGGAAATAAAGTGTTGCAGCTAAAAGGAAATATCATACCTAGACGACTGGTGCCTCTAGAGAGATTGTTTGATAAAAATGATGTTCCATTGCAACACAGTAAAACAGTAGAAGAAGAACAAGTGGAAGAATTAACTCTGGGTACTTATGCTGACCCCAAAATTGTCAAATTATCCAAAAAGGTCCCAGAAGAATACAAAGAGAAATATCTGAAATTATTTCAGTTATATCAGGATGTATTTTCATGGTCCTATCAGGACCCAAAAACTTTTGATGTTAATATAATGCAGCACAAAATTCCTCTGAGGGAATATGCAAAAGCTTACAAGAAGAAGCTTAAGCAGATAAACCCTCTGCTGCTTCCTTTTATTGAAAAGGAAATCAAGAAGCTGCTACATGCCAAAATAATTGTGCCATTGAGATACTCAGAATGGGTAGCAAACCTTGTTCCTGTTCGGAAAAATAATGGAGATATAAGATTGTGTGTGGATTTCAGGAACTTAAATAGAGCATCTTTAAAGGATAATTATCCACTTCCTAAGATGGACCACATCCTGCAAAAAGTAGTAGAAGCCTCCAGAATGTCAATGATGGATGGGTTTTCTGGTTATAATCAAGTAGCTGTGTTCCTAGAGGATCAGAAGAAGACTTAATTTACACCACCATGGGGAACATTTATGTATGCCAGGATGCCATTTTGATTAATTAATGCAGGAGCTACTTTTTAGAGGGCAATGGACATAGCCTTCATTGGAGAGCAGGACAAGTTTTTGGTGGTATATCTGGACGATATCACAGTATTTTCAAAGGATGATACTGAACACATTCAGCACTTGCATAGAACCTTTGAGAAATGCAAAAGGTATTGTCTTTCCCTCAGTCCTCAAAAATCTGTATTTGCATTAAATGAGGGAAAACTCTTAGGGCACATTGTAACTAAAGATGGTGTGAAAATAGACCCTAAGAGAGTTGAAGTTATAAACAATATTCAGCTTAAGAATATGAAAAGGAAGTCTTAAGTGTTTCTAGACGATTTAATTTACGAAGGTTTATTCTAACTATCTTTGAGATAGTTAGGCTGTAATGAGATGCTTAAAAACAATGTAGGAAATGGTTCCAAAAGTCCATAGATACATTCTCACAGGAATATGGGGCATTTGTTGAAGCCCACAACAATTAGGCTGAGACTCGACAAATAACTTACAGTTTTATTTGTCACTCATACAATAGCTGGAGTTTTATTGCAGAAAAATGAAGATGGATTTGAGCAACCAATAGCCTTTTTCAGTCAGGTATTGCATGATGCAGAACTAAAATACAACATATTGGAGAAACAAGCATATGCCCTTGTGAAGTCTCTTAAAGCTTTCAGAATGTATATTTTGCAATCCCACATCACTTCATACGTCCCTACAGCAGCAGTCAAAGACATTCTCATTCAGGGGGATAGCGAAGGTAAAAGAGGAAGATGGATTGCAAAAATTCAGGAGTATGATTTGGACATAAGGCCCACTAAGTTGGTTAAAGGACAAGGGCTAGCCAAAATTCTGTCTGAGTCAAATCATCAGGCTCTAGGCATAAATTTATCCATGATAGCAAATGAAGAATCTGAAAAAGGAGAAGAGCAGCAAGGACTGGGAGTTGCCACTCAAAAAGCACATGTAAAATATCTTACTAGTCCTTGGTACAAAGAAATAGTTGAATATCTTCTAACACTCAGCTATCCTCCAAGTTGTGATAAATCAAAATACAGGGCTTTGAGGCTGAAATCACAAAAGTATATAGTTTCCAATGTTCAGTTATATTGGAGAGATCCTTCAGGCATACTGTTATTGTGCCTCATAGAGAATGAAGTGGAAAGTATAATGATAGAATTTCATGAAGGGATCTGTGGAGGACATTACAGTTGGAGGGCTACAACCCATAAAATACTGAGAGCTGGTTTTTACTAGCCTAAATTATTTGGAGATGCTTTTAATTGGGTTAGAGCATGTGATAAATGTCAAAAATTTGCTGAGAGACAAAAGTTGCCCGCTCTACCTTTAAATCAGTTCATATAGATGAACCATTTCAGCAATGGGGATTAGATTTTATTGGAGAAATACATCCCCCTTCAAGTGGCCAACATAAATGGATATTGACTGCAACAGATTACTTTACAAAGTGGGTGGAAGCCATACTTGCAAGAAATGCTACAGATGCTGTAATCATCAAATTTATGGAAGAGAACATCATATCCAGGTTTGGCTATCCAGCCAGAATTGTAACTGATAATGCACAGGCCTTCAAGTCCAATAAATTTGTAAATTTCTTCCAGCAGTATAATATTCATTGAATCACTCCACAGCTTACTATCCGCAGGGGAATGGCTTGGCAGAATCTTCCAACAAAAGTTTGGTGAGGGCCTTAAAGAAGACAATTAATGAGAATCAAAGGAATTGGGATTCCCAATTGAAATTTTCTCTATGGGCGAATAGAGTAACTAGCAAGAGAGCAACAGGGACATCTCCCTATGAATTGGTGTATGGGAGAGCAACTGTGTTTCCTGTGCAATCGGCTTTGCCAGTGGCGCGTTTCATGCAGGATAGCCAACAAGAACCAGATGATGTGGTTAGAAGAATAAATCAGTTGGTGGAATTAGAGGAGACATAGAGCCAAGTGAATCAGACATTAGCGGAGTATCAGGAGAAAATGAAAAACATCTTTGATCAGCATGCAAAAGACAGGAAATTTCAAATTGGTGACTTGGTTCTCAGATGAGATGTTCGAAGAGCAGAAAAGGGCAAAGACACTAAATTTGACCCACTCTGGTTTGGTCCTTTCAGAATTGTTGAACAAAGAAGGAATAATACATTCATTTTAGAAAATTTGCAGGGTAATTTGCTGGAAGCCCCCGTGAATGGGCAATTTCTCAAGACATATTTTCAATTTTGATCCAGGCAGAGCAAGCCAGATTGTAATATATTGTATATATATTTTGCTGCAGTTCTAGTTTGATGAGTGCGTTGATAAAATTTTGAAGAAAAATGCTAAACAACAGAAGATCAGGGGTCTGCAGGTTCTCGACGTGCCCATAAATGAACATGCCGTCCCCAGATGGAGCCGATGTTGTACATGTCAACCCCTCCATTCAAATTTTTGGCCTTCCTCCCCTCATAAATCCTTTAAATCAGCTATCGTGGCCAAAAAACCCTCATATTCCATCCATCGTTATTCTCCCCGCACATAAAAATACATCGTTCAAAGTTTAAACCCGCAATTAAGATCCATGTCGGGCCTAGCCCCTGGGGTCTCAGCCCCTTTGGTTTTGATTCCGATGTGACCCGTGTGCAGAACCGTATGGTAGAACCGAATGGAGCCTATTGTTTTACGTTTTCGAACCAAATCTTAGCCGCCCGATCCAAAATAAATCAACGGCTCATATTTTAATTTACTATGGTGGTCCTCGCGCTCGAAAACCAGTGGTCTTTTCCACACCAGTCATCCATGGCTAGCAGTATTTCCTGCGGACCCAATGATTCCACGCGCTGGGTGACGCGTGTCCTCATGCGCTATTTCAAAAACTGCCATTTCGCGCATTAAAAGTCAGATCAAGGATGGGCGGCGGAATTCATCCGCACCGTTGGATCTGTCAGCTCTCATCTGACGGCTCCCGTCTTCCAAAGTTTTACACCATTTAATTTTGCCTACATTGCCTCTGGCCCACTGCTTTATCGCTTTAGATGCATTATCAACCATTGATTGGTTGTAAATCGTATGGCCTGGATTCATCAACATGCCATTGACTCAGTTCTCCCTCCATGTCCCTCCTTCCATGCCATTTGTTGTACGTCCATCCATGTCGGCGCTACACGTGTCCATCATCTCATCCCCCGCTATTCATATATATATATATATATATATATATATATTTCATCCATACGTTTTATGTTAAAGTTTCTCTCCGGTCAGCCTTTTCCCCAATTCCTCCACTGTAATTCCTCCGCCACCCTGCACTATTTTGCCTCTCTGTAAACCTGCTCCACCATCTCCATCAACCCCACCATGACAGCCACCCCTATGATTGGTTTTATTTAACGAGTTTTTTTTTTTGCAGGATCACCATGGCTAAAATTATCATGACTCTCCGTCGCCATTACAGAGGCCGAGAATGCATGACAGGACCATCTTTCAGGAGCAGAATTGGTGAAAAAAGATCCGGGAGCTGCTATGATGTGACCATCATCAAAGAAAGTAAGGATTCAAATCTATAGAACCCTCCAGAGAAAATCAAAAGACAGATTTGGGTAGGTGAGAACATTAATGGGGCGGCATAAAATATCAGCAAAAGATCAAGACACACAGTGCCCTGCATTAAAGACCTGGGGTTTAAATTCAAAGGTAGAATGCCAAGAGTACTATGCACAACCACAAGCTAGCTCAAGGTTTTATGGCAGCAGATTTTTTTTTTCCCTTTCAGTAAAGAGCAGAACATTGTATATTTTATTATTTGTGTCTTGTTCATAAAGAGATTTTCATCCTCAGCATTTATTTCTAGAGGTATATTGTAAAGTACAGTTATTTATATTTAGTCATTCATAGTGTGGGCGCGAACGTTTTCTGCCATCTTATTCAAATCAGATCATTGAATGTGTATCACCTACCTCATTCTCGAGAGTTTCCTCCTTCTCTTATAAAATCTAGAAAGATAGATATTGTAAAGGTTCCGGATTTGTATCAGCAAACTATGCAGTGAGAAGCTCTTGTATACATCTTGTAAAACCCCTGTATGAAGGTTCGGAGCCCATAGGGTCTCAGTGAGGAGGAGTTATATCTGTAATGAGGATTCTAGTATTTGGTATCCCACAGTATGTAATTTTCTCTCATGTGTTAATATAACATCTCATCTCATTTCATTTATCTTCCTGTATCATGTACTGGAATGCGAGTGGCTCACTGGTTTTGTAAGGATTCATCCTAGTTGGTGCCCTTATTTAAAATCAGCCAAACACTTTAAATATTGCTCAGGCGTGATATTCTGTTCCATGTTCATTTCTCTCATGTTTCTGCTATATTAGTTGCTTCAGGAAGGTGCTTTTTAAAACGCCAGTGTCATATATGGATTCTTAGATCAATAAGCCCATATGTGATTCTGTTGTGTATCTGGGTATCGGTCTCAACTTAGCTAATATCTTCTACTAGTTTCTTCACTGCATCCACCTTTTGATATTTGATTTCTGTGGTATATTACTTGAATCAGCCCTCTTTACAGTAAGTTTTCTTTGAACTGTTTGTTCTTTTATGCTGGAATTTTGCATGTTGTTCCTACATTATTCTTATCTCTGTATAAGCTTCTGAGAGAGTTTGGTTCCATTTCAATTAATTTCCTTGCTTTACAAGAGATAGCAGGAGAGCATTTGGATTGACACCCAAGCTATATTTCATGCTCCCTTGCTATGATAAGATGTCCTAGGCACTGGTCTATGGCAACTCTAGGCTGTCTCTAGGGGTGACAAAATTGTCTACAACAGTGTCCATGTATGCACAGCCGGCTAGAGGCTATGAATTATGACGATTGTTTATGAGCCCCACTAGCAGTTCCCCACGCCTCTAATTTAAGTCGAGAAAATGCACCAAACGCCTTTGGAAGAAAAACTCCGAAATCCCGCCAAATATACTGTCGCGCCACTGAAATTTTCCCGGCACCATATCTCGTAGGATGCGGTTCATGGAGTTCAGCGTCTCCTCATTCGGCTTGTTTCTAAAACAAATGCACAAGAGGATGCAAAAGACCGCGGTTTTTAAGTGCTCCATCACTGTCATGAATCCCCTGTTCTGAGTCACTTCGTTACGCAGGTTTTGTACCAAACAGTCTATGCTCCACTACCTCCCCTTCCCAAATGCTTTCATCGCCAAAGGGTTGAGGGCTTCGCTAACCAAATTCCTGTGAAGGGTTCCCCACAATGGTCCATAAGCGGCTGAACAGATGGTCTGTTGGTTGTCGCTGACAATTTTCTACATCCTTCGGGCAGGCGGGCAGTCAGATAAGAAAGAAGCTGTTGAATTTTTAAACTCAACTACAACAACACAGATCGAAAAGACAGAAGGACGCAGCACATTGCTGAAAATATTAAAGCCACCTGCATGCCCCGTGCAGGTAGAAAACAAAGTACAACAGGGGCAGTAGAGAAGGTTGAGTGCACACCTTCACACATTTAACAGAGTTTAAGTAGAGATGTAAGGAGAAATTAAATGTTTATGGCCACAGTTGACTTTGCAGAGGAATTGAAGAAAATCGTGGTTCAAACCACACAACAACAATTTCTATTAAAGAGAAGTCTTTTCGGGCTTTTAAGCCCTCAACAACCAAACAAAGGATTTTTTTGATTCAAGCGCCAAGCTTTAAGTTTTATGAGTGGGCCAAGTCCTTTTTTGTGGTCCCCACCAGTTTTAATCCATTACAGAACTTGCGATGCAATGTGGTCCCAACACCATCGCACATCGCAATTACCATATGACAGTGTCTTGTTGATATGAATTCCTGTCGCGATGCGATGTTGCGATATCGCACATCACATATCGCAACGGATGATTGTTTTATAACATCTCCAACCACCACAATGTTAACCACTGATGATGTGATGCAATGTGGTCCCCACATTGCATATCACACATCTCACTTAAACCATTTCACCTAACGCTTATGTTTTCCGCCGATGTGATGTGTCGATGCCGATAGCGCTCAGCGCTCATCACACCATCGAACCATCTCTACATCGCGCAATTGCTCATCGCTTAGCCAATGTCCATTCCACCGCAACCATTGATCGTCGATGCGCTAATGTGGTCCCACTGCCACATGGACCATTCACATTGTTTCACGTACGTTTTCTGCATGACGTCAGATTCACCTTTTGGTACACGAATATTTTATGAAGAACAGTTTATATATTTCTGTTTGAGTTCTGTGAGCCCGAGCACCAGCCAATATAAATGTGTTCACGTTCGTTTTGAGCTCGCTGACGTAGGGGAATTTTGTAACGTGAAAAGAATGTAATTGAGCTTGTAGAAATTTTGAAGTTTAGGCTCACAGGTCTACTGATTTTTTTAATAAAGTTTATGTTCTGGTAGTGTATTAAGTTTTTTTTTGTTTAAAAAAAAAAAACTTTTTATATATGTTTCTTATGTTTTGTTTTATTTCATTCCATATAAAAGTGAAAAGCCCGTAGGCTTATGTAATTGATGTGAGAACGTTGTGTAGAGTGAAAAAGGCCCACAGGCAGAGAAAAACACAGTGAAGATTAGAGAGCACTGTTTGTGCGTTTTTTTGAGAGACAAAGAGAAGGTTTGAGAGCACTGCATCTATAGCAGTCAAACACATTTTGTAATCCCACACAATGGAAGAAATTTTTATTCTGTAATGTTTTGTTGTTAATGAAATAGAAGCGTTTTATGCCATCTCTGTCTAGCATTTCTCTGTGTTAAAGGAGGAGAATTTAATTCTCCCTGTGTGTTCGGAATATTCAGAAATTCCAACATGGTATCAGAGCTTATCCAGGCTCTTTGAAGGTGTCAAAGAATCTGAATTAAGAAGGAAAATTTTGTTGCAGCAGTTCTCCAGCAGCGTGAAGGCTCAGTAGAAGTAAAGTCCAGGTATTTCTAAAAAAAATAGAGTTGTTGTTTTGTTTAAAAGTGTAGTCCTCAGAGACAGAGTTTGTTGTTTAAAGAAGGAAAGACAGTTTGTTTTAAGAAAAAAGCAGTCAAGTTTTTATTTTAAAGTTCAATCTGTAATCCATGGCTGGACCAAGTACCAGTATGAGTATTGGAAATACTCAGCTTCCAAAATTTAATGGAAAGAACTATGATTATTGGGCCATTACCATGAGAGCCCTGTTTGCTTCCCAGGACTTATGGGAATTTGTAGAAGATGGTTTTGATGAACCAGTTGATGAGCAGGCCTTTAATGCCTTAACACAGGCAAAGAAGGATTTATTGAAGAGAAATAGAAATAAGGACTCTAAATCCCTCTTCTATCTCTATCAAGTAGTACATGAGAGTGTTTTTATAAGGATAGCAGCAGCTAAGAGATCCAAGGATGCATGGGATACTCTTAAGACAACCTATCAAGGTATGGAGAAAGTGAAGACAACAAAACTACAATTGCCGAGGAGAGATTTTGAAACTCTCTGTATGAAAGAGTCTAATAACATAGATCATTCTTCACACATGTGATTGGGATGGTCACCCTGATAAGGTCTCATGGAGAGACAATTGAAGAAAGAAGGATTGTGGAGAAACTGTTGAGGAGCCTACCCTCAAGGTTTGATGTTATTGTAACCACCATTGAAGAGACAAAGGATCTCTCAAAGTTCATAGTAGATGAACTTCATGCATCAATTATGACTCATGAACAGAGATTGGGAAGATCAGTAAACCCATATTTGGAGCATGGCTTCAAGACCCAGATGCCTTTTGGAAGAGGAAGAGGTCAAGGCAGAGGAAGAGGAAGAGATAGAAGCCAAGACAGAGGAGGAAGAAAAAACCCTTCACATTCACATGGAAGGAGCAACAGTCAAAATCAAAGCCAAGGCCAAAGTAGTAGCCAACAAGGTGGACACCAACATGCTCATGGAAAAAGGTATGAAAAATCCAATGTCCAATGTCATTATTGCAAAAAATATGGGCATTATGCAAATGAATGTAGGAAAAAGCAGAATGACATGAATAATAGGCAAAATGCCAATGTACCAAGAGAAGAAAAGAACCCAAAAAATGTGTTGTTAACATGTAATGTAGCACAAGATAGGCAGGATGATGTGTGGTTCTTATATTCAGGCTGCAGTAATCACATGACTAGAAACATAGCAATGTTTGCCAATCTTGATGAAGAAGTTAAATCTGAAGTAACAACTGGAACTGATACTAAGATATCTATCAAGGGAAAAGGCAGAGTAAGTATCCGTGCAAGAAATGGAGAGCAGAAATTTGTGCCAGATGTATACTATGTTCCTGGCTTGAAATGTAATCTTTTGAGCGTTGGGTAGCTCATTAACAAAGGTTAAAATGTATTTTTTTTAAATTATTTGTGCACAATAATGGACATACCTCCAAGCAAGAAGGTTATTGCTGAAGTGAAAATGACCAGCAATAGAATGTTTCCACTCAAGCTCAATATAGACTTGAAAGGGAAGAGAAAGAATGTAGCAACTGTAACTCAAGAGGTCTTTCAAAAGGAAGTGAAAGATGAGAATTGGTTATGGTACTTGAGATTTGGAAATCTCAATTTTGGAGGTCTAAATTTGATGCACAGAAAAGGAATGGTAAGAGGACTACCATTGATAGAGAAACCGGACAACCTATGTGAAGGCTGCATCTTGGGCAAATAACATAGAGAAAACTTCCCATCAGGAAAGAGCATAAGGGCAAAAGCACCCTTAGAAATTATCCATTCAGATTTATGTGGGCCAATGAAAACATCATTAGTATTGGGAAGCAATTACATGTTGACCTTCATTGATGATTTCACAAGGAAAGTATGGGTTTATTTATTGAAATATAAAAGTGAAGTGTTTGAAAAGTTTTGCCACTTTAAAGCTCTTGTAGAGAAACAAAGTGGGCAACATATGAAATTTCTTAGAACTGATAGAGGATTTGAGTACATCTCAAAATATTTTCTGCGTTTTTGCAGAGAAAATGGCATACACAAACAACTTACAACAAGGTACACACCGCAGCAAAATGGTGTTGCTGAAAGGAAGAATCGAACCATCATGGAAATGGTGAGAAGTATGCTAGAGGAAAAACATTTGCCAAATGAGTATTGGGTAGAAGCAAAAAATTGTGCTGTGTATATTTTAAATAGATTCCCAACAAAATTAGTAATGAACAGAGTTCCAGAAGAAGCATGGAGTGGCAGAAAATAAGGAGTCACCCACATGAGAGTTTTTGGATGTGTGGCTTATGCACAGATTCCAGATCAGCTGAGAAATAAGTTGGACAATAAGGGGGAGAAGTGCATCTTCCTTGGATACTGTGAAGAATCCAAGGGATATAGATTATATAACCCATCCACAAAGAAATTTGTCATAAGTAGAGATGTGAAATTCATTGAAGAAGAAGCATGGGATGGAAGCATTGAGAAAACAATCAATGTCAAAATTTGTTTGTCTCATGATGAAGATGAGAAAGATGTGGCTGAAAATAACACCTCATTGGTAGCACCACCTACACCAACACAAGGACAGCAAGGGACACCTCAATTAGGAGTAAGAGCACCCTTCAGAAGAAATGAGAGTGCTTCTCCAAGCACACCACATGGAGCATATTTGGGTGCTACTTCAAGCACAAGTACACCAAATGGAAGAGGAACAAGATTCAGAAATTTAAATGAAATCTATGAGCAAGAGACAAAAAATGAAGGTATGAACTCTTTGTTTGCTTTATATTGTCATGTTGATGATCCTATTCATTTTGAATATGTTATAAAAGATAGAAAATGGATAAAAACCATGGATGAAGAAATAAATGAAATAGACAAGAATAAAACATGGGAATTGGTTGATCTCATGGAAGGGAAAGAAGTCATTGGAGTAAAGTGGGTCTACAAGACCAAAAGCAATGTTGAAGGTAATATTGAAAGGCGCAAGGCCAGACTTGTTTTCAAAGGATATAAGCAGCAACATGGAAGAGTTTATGAAGAAAATTTTGCACCAGTTGCAAGAATGGAAATAGTGAGAGTAGTGCTGTCCATAGCAGCACAAAACAAATGGAGGGTTTACCAAATGGATGTAAAATCAGCATTCCTAAATGGAGTTTTAATGGAAGAGGTTTATGTTGAACAACCTCTAGGCTATGAGAAAAAGGGCCAAGAGAACAAAGTATGCAGATTGAAGAAAGCTCTTTATGGGTTGAAGCAAGCACCAAGAGCATGGTACAGTAGGATAGATTCCTATCTACTGGAGAATGGGTTTGAAAAATGTGAAGGAGAACCCACATTATACATCAAGGAGAAAGATGGTAAGATGTTGATATTTTTTTTATATGTTGATGATGTGATATTCACAGGTAATGATGATTACCTCATTGAAAATTTAAAAACAGTCATGAAAGATGAATTTGAAATGACTAATATGGGATTGTTGAGATACTTCTTAGGAATAGAAGTAGAGAAAAATGAAAATGGGATATTTATCTCTCAATCTAAATATGTAAATGGATTTTTGGAAAGATTTAATATACAGGAGTGCAAGGAAACAATTACTCCCACAGTAATGGGATTGAAACTCAGCAAGGATGACAATATCAAGGTTTTTTATCCTAGTTTGTATAAGATCATAGTTGGCAGCCTCATGTATTTGACTGCAACTAGGCTTGATATTATGCATGCTATTAGTTTAATTTCCAGATTTATGGAGAGCCCAAAAGAAGCACATTGGCAAGCAGCAAAAATAATTCTGAGGTATGTGAAAGGACCTAAAAGGTATGGAATTTTATATACTACTTCAGAAAATTCTGAATTGATTGGATATAATGACAATGATTGGGCTGGAATTATTGATGACCGGAAAAGTACTTCTGGTTATGCTCTTCATATGTGTTCAGGAGCCATTTCATGGGCTTCTAAGAAACAACCTATTGTAGCATTATCTATAGCAGAGGCAGAGTATGTGGCAGCTACAGCAGCAACATTTCAAGAAGTGTGGATGAGAAGAATGTTGAGGAATTTATGTCAAGAACAGGTAAAATGGACAGTGATTTATTGTGACAATAGCTCAACTATTGCATTGTCAAAGAATTTCGTGTTTCATAAAAGAACAAAACACATAGATGCCAAGTTTCACTACATCAGAGAATTAGTAATCAATGGAGAAATTGTTTTACAACATTGTAGAACAGAGGAAAAATTTGCAAACATTCTGACAAAGCCATTGGGCCAAAAGCGTTTTGAATATTTAATAAAATGCTTGGGTATGACTGATAACGCAGCAGCTGACTTTAAGGGGGAGTGTTGAAAATATTAAATTCACCTGCGTACCCCGTGTAGGTAGAAAACATAGTACAACAGGGGCAGCAAAGAAGGTTGAGTGCACACCTTCACGCATTTAACAGAGTTTAAGTAGAGCTGTAATGAGAAATTAAATGTTTATGTCTACAGCTGACTTTGTAGAGGAATTGAAGAAAATTGTGGTTCAAACCACACAACAACAGTTTCTATTAAAGAGAAGTATTTTCGGGCTTTTAAGCCCTCAACAACCAAACAAAGGAGTTTTTTGATTCAAGCACCAAGCTTTAAGTTTTATGAGTGGGCCAAGTCATTTTTTGTGGTCCCCACTAGTTTTAATCCATTACAGAACTTGCGATGTGATGTGGTCCCACCACCATCACACATCACAACTACCATATGACAGTGTCTTGTTGATATGAAGTCCCGTCGCAATGCGATGTTGCGATATCGCACATCGCATATCGCAACAGACGATTGTTTTATAACATCACAACCCACCACAATGTTCACCGCCAATGATGTGATGCGATGTGGTCCCCACATCACATATCGCACATCGCACTTAAACCATTTTGCCTACTACTTATGTTTTCCATCGATGTGATGTGCCGATGCCGATAGCATTCAACGCTCATCACATCATCGCACCATCGCTACATTGCGCAATCGATCATCGCTTAGCTAATGTCCATTCCACCGCAACCATTGATCGCCAATGCGCTGATGTGGTCCCACTGCCACGTGGACCAATCGCATTGTTTCGTGTTCATTTTCTGCATGATGTCACATTCACCTTTTGGCACGCGAAGATTTTATGAAGATCGTTTTATTTATTTCTGTTTGAGTTCCGCGGGCCCCAGCACCAACCAATAGAAATGTGTTCGCGTTCATTTTGAGCTCGCCGACGTAGGGGCATTTTGTAACGCGAAAAGAATGAAATCGAGCTTGTAGAAAGTTTCAAGTTCGGGCCCACAGGTCTATTGATTTTTTATTAAAGTTTATGTTCCGGCTGTGTATTAATTTTTTTTTTGTTTAAAAAAAAAAAACCTTTTTATATATATTTCTTAGGTTTTTTTTTATGTTGAGCCATATAAAATTGAAAAGCCCGTAGGCTTATGTAATTGATATGAGAACGTTGTGTAGAGTGAAAAAAACCCGCAGGCAGAGAAAAACACAGTGAAGATCATAGAGCACTATTTGTGCATTTTTTTGAGAGACAGGGAGAAGGTTTGAGAACACTACGTCTGTAGCAGTCAAACACATTTTGTAATCCCACATAGTGGAAGAAATTTTTATTCTGTAATGTTTTGTTGTTAATTAAATAGAAGCGTTTTATGCCATCTCCATCCAGCATTTATCTGTGATAAAGGAGGAGAATTTTATTCTCCCTGTGTGTTCAGAATATTCATAAATTCCAACACACATAAATTTCTTGGATCTGTCCGCACTCTATCTAGCATTGAAATTATGATTTGAAAACACTTGCTGTTGAAATGTTAACTTCAACTTTAGGAACGTACATCTGTAGTAGAGGCTATGCAGGAGTGATTTACTGCTTTGAAAACAACCGCTTTCTAATTTTGTTTTCATGATTTTCAATCACAGCCACTTTCTATTTTGATGAAATGTTGTTTTAGGCTTTAAAGCCCTTACAGTCTTAACAGGGTTGACCGTTTTTTGTTTTTAACATGGCAACCAAAGCTTTTAGTTCATGCACCAAGTTTTTCTTTGTGGTGCCCACCAATCATTGCCCATCGCAAATATTTGTGTTTGTGTCTTGTTGATGTGAATTCCCATCACGATGCAATGTTGCAATATCGCACATCGCATATCGCAACGGAAAAGAGTTTATGCCACAACAATTTTTCATCGCCGATTTTGCGATGCGATGTGGTCCCTACCACCATCACATATCGCACATCACACTTAACCATTCCACCTACCAAATATGTTTCTGCCAAAATTATCGTCGATGTGATGTGCTGATGCCGATAGCGCTCAGCACACATCGTAGCATCGCACATCGCAATCGCTTGTCACCAAATGTCCATGCCATCCGAAGTGTGTTACCGCCGATGCGCCGATCGCCAATGTGGTGCCTACCACCATCGTGCGATCACTCATTGCCAAAGCCAAAGTTCATTCTGCCAAATCGTTATTCCACCGAAGTGCCGATGCGATATGGTCCCACTGCCAACTCAGCTAGCACGTGGACCAATCAACATCTTTTGCGTTCGTTTCTCCCATGACGTCACATGGAGGATTTGTTACATGAATATTTTATGAGATCGAATTTATATTTCTGTTTGAGTTCCGTGGGCCCCAGCACAAGCCAATCAGAATGTGTTCATGCAGGTTTTAGCCTCGCTAATGTAGGGGCGTTTTGTAACGCGAAAAGTTCCAATGCAACTCATTTTTTGTTTGAAGTCCGAGTTAAAAGGTTTATTGAATTTCAATTAAAAATAGTGTTACGAGGGCAGTGAAAAGTTTTGAAAAAGGACCGAGGGGTGCCCCCATAGTTGACCAAGCCATCGCTCATTGACCAGAGATCAATGGTTGAGATTTAGTGTGGGGGCACAACGAAGATCTATTGTACCCGTAGAGGACTGCCTTCGCAGGGACCCACAAAAGGGTTTCACATATTATTTTAATAGTTTTTTTTATGTTTTAAAATTTCCTACCATATATAATGTAGCCATATAACATAGTTATCTTATGTTTTTTTTTTACACATACATATTGTGTGTATGTTATTTTGTAATGCCTGAAGGCAGAAAGTGAGACAGAGAGACAAATTGAAACGATGCGTCTGTAGCAGCTAATACACTGTAAACCAAAACCCAGTTCTCAAGACTGTATCATTTTGTAATAGTTTTGTTTTGATTAATGAAATAGTTTTCAAGTTGTGTCATCTCTGTCCAGCATTCGAAACTTTCATATTGAATGATTGTGTTGTAAGATGAGACTCTGTGTTCTCCTTGTGTGTTCAGAATATTCAAAAATTCCATCCTGGTATCAAAGCTTATCCAGGCTCTTTGAAGGTGTCAAAGAAGCTGAAGGAAGAAGGATTTGTTGCAGCAGTTCACCAATAGAACTCCAGCAAGTCCAGCATTAGTTTAACTCTAGGTATTTCTAAAAAAAAAAATAGAATTTTTGTTTTGTTTAAAAGAGTGCAGTTCTCAGAGACAGAGTTTGTCTAAATAAGGAAAGACAATTTTTTTAAGAAAAACACAGTCAATTTTAGTTCAGAGTTTAGTTTATAAGTAATGGCTAGAACAAGCACCAGTATGAGTATTGGAAATACTCAGCTTCCAAAATTTAATGGGAAGAACTATGATTATTGGGCCATTACCATGAGAGCCCTGTTTGCCTCCCAGGACTTATGGGAATTTGTAGAAGATGACTTTGAAGAACCAGTAGATGAACAAGAGTTTAATGCCTTGACACAGGCAGAGAACGATTTATTGAAAAGAAATAGGAAGAAGGACTCTAAAGCCCTCTTCTATCTCTATCAAGTAGTACATAAGAGTGTGTTTCCAATGATAGCAGCAACTAAGAGATCCAAGGATGCATGGGATACTCTTAAGATAGCCTATCAAGGTATGGAGAAAGTGAAGATAGCAAAACTACAATTGCTGAGGAGAGATTTTGAAACTCTCTGTATGAAAGAGTCTGATAACATGGACTCATTCATCACACATGTGATTGGGATGGTCACACAGATAAGGTCTCATGGAGAGACACTTGAAGACAGAAGGATAGTGGAGAAACTGTTGAGGATCCTACCCTCAAGGTTTGATGTTATTTTAACCACCATTGAAGAGACAAAGGATATATCAAAGTTCATAGTAGATGAACTTCATGAATCACTGATGACTCATGAATAGAGATTGGGAAGATCAGTAAACCCATATTTGGAGCATGCCTTCAAGACCCAGATGCCTTTTGGAAGAGGAAGAGGTCAAGGCAGAGGAAGAGGAAGAGGCAGAAGCCAAAACAGAGGAGGAAGAAACAACTCTTCACATACACATGGAAGGAGAAATCTTCAGAATGAAAGCCAAGGCCAAATTAGTAGCCAGCAAGGTGGACACCAACATGCTTATGGACAAAGCTATGACAAATCCAATGTCCAATGTCGTTATTGCAGGAAATATGGGCACTATGCCAATGAGTGTAGGAAAAAGAAAAATGACATGAATAATAGGCAGAATGTTAATGTAGCAAGATAAGAAAAGAACCCAAAGAATGTGTTGTTAACATGTAATGTAGCTTAAGATAAACAAGATGATGTATGGTTCTTAGATTCAGGATGCAGTAATCACATGACTGGAAACATAGCAATGTTTGCCAATCTTGATGAAGAAGTTAAATATGAAGTAACAATAGGAACTGATACTAAGATTTCTATCAAGTGAGAAGGCAGAGTATCTGTGTAAGAAATGGAGAGCAGAAATTTGTGCCAGACGTATACTATGTTCTTGGCTTGAAATTTAATCTTTTGAGCGTTGGGTAGCTCATTAACAAAGGTTACAATCTATTTTTTAAAAATGATGTGTGCACAATAATTGACATACCTCCAAGTAAGAAGGTTATTTCTGAAGTGCAAATGACCCGCAATAGAATGTTTCCACTCAAGCTCAATAAAGACTTGAAGGGAAAGGGAAAGAATGTAGCAGCTGTAACTCAAGAGGTCTTTCAGAGGGAAGCGAAAGATAAGAATTGGTTATGGCACTTGAGATTTGGACATCTCAATTTCAAAGGTCTGAATTTGATGCACAGAAAAGGAATGGTAAGAAGACTACCATTGATAGAGAAACCAGACAGGCTATGTGAAGGCTTCATCTTGGGAAAACAACATAGAGAAAACTTTCCATCAGGAAAGAGCATAAGGGCGAAAGAACCCTTAGAAATTATCCATTCATATTTATGTGGGCCGATGCAAACATCATCAATATCAGGTAGAAATTACATGTTGACCTTCATTGATGATTTCACAAGGAAAGTATGGATTTATTTCTTGAAATATAAAAGTGAAGTGTTTGAAAAAAATTTCCACTTTAAAGCTCTAGTAGAGAAACGGTGTGGGCAGCATATCAAAGTCTTAAGGACTAATAGAGGAGGTGAGCACATCTCAAAATAATTTTTATGTTTTTCCAGAGAAAAAGGCATACACAAACAATTCACAAAAAGGTACACACCACAGCAAAATGGTGTTGCTGAAAGGAAGAATCGAACCATCATGGAAATGGTGAGAAGTATGCTAAAGGAAAAACATTTTCCAAATGAGTATTGGGCAGAAGCTACAAATTGTGTTGCGTATATTTTACATAGATGCCAAAAAAAAGTTGTAATGAACAAAGTTCCGGAAGAAGCGTGGAGTGGAAGAAAATAGGGAGTCACACACATGAGAGTTTTTGGGTGTGTGGCTTATGCACACATTCCAGATCAGCTGAGAAAGAATTTGGATAGTAAGGGGGAGAAGTGCATCTTCCTTGGATACTGTGAAGAATCCAAGGAAAATAGATTGTATAATCCATCCACAAAGAAATTTTTTATAATAAAATATGTGCAATTCATTGAAGAAGAAGCATGGGATGGAAGCATTGAGAAAACAGTCAATGTCAAAAGCTGCTTGTCTCATGATGAAGATGAGGAAGATGTGGCTGAAAGGAACACCTCATTGATAGCACCACCTCCACCAACACAAGGACAACAAGTGACACCGTAAGAAGAAGTAAGAACACCCTTGAGAAGAAATGAGAGTGCTTCTCCAAGCACACCACATGGAGCAGATTTAAGTGGTTCTTCAAGCACAACTACACCAAAGGAAAGAGGAACCAGATTCAAAAATTTAAATGAAATCTATGAGCAAGAGACAACAAATGAAGGTATTAAATCCTTATTTTCTTTATATTTTCATGTTGATGATCCTATTCATTGTTAAGAAGCTATAAATGATAAGAAATGGATAGAAGCCATGGATGAAGAAATAAATTCAATAGAGAAGAACAAAACATGGGAATTAGTTGATCTCCTAGAAGGGAAAGAAGTCATTGGAGTGAAGTGGGTCTACAAGACCAAAAGCAATGTTGAAGGTAAGATTGAAAGGCACAAGGCCAGACTTGTTGTCAAAGGATACAAGTAACAACATGGAAGAGATTATGAAGAAACTTTTTCACCAATTGCAGGAGTGGAAATAGTGAGAGCAGTGTTGTCCATAGCAACACAAACAAAATGGAAGGTTTACGAAATGGATGTAAAATTAGCATTCCTAAATGGAGTTTTAATGGAAGAGGTTTATGTTGAACAACCTCTAGGCTATGAGAAAAAGGGCCAAGAGCACAAAGTTTGCAGATTGAAGAAATCTCTTTATGGGCTGAAGCAAGCACTAAGAGCATGGCACAGTAGGATAGATTCCTATCTACTGGAAAATGCGTTTGAGAAATGTGAAGGAGAACCCACATTATACATCAAATAAAAAGATGGTAACATGGTCATTGTTTTTTTATATGTTGATGATGTGATATTCATAGGTAGTGATGATTACCTCATTGAAAATTTTAAAACAGTCATGAAAGATGAATTTGAAATGACTGATATGGGATTTTTGAGATACTTCTTAGGAATAGAAGTAGAGAAAAATGAAAATGGGATTTTTATCTCTCAAGCTAAATATGTAAATGAAGTTTTGGAAATATTTAATATGTAGGATTGCAAGGCAGCAATTACTCCCACATTAATGGGATTGAAACTCAGCAAAGAGGACAGTAGCAAGGATTTTGATCCTAGTTTGTATAAGAGCATAGTTGGCAGCCTCATGTATTTGATTGCAAGTAGGCCTGATATTATGCATGCTGTTAGTTTGATTTCCAGATTTATGGAGAGGCCAAAAGAAGCACATTGGAAAGTAGCAAAAATATTTTTGAGGTATGTGAAAGGAACTAAAAGGTATGGGATTTTATATACTACTTCAGAAAAATTTGTATTGATTGGATATACTGACAGTGATTGGGTTGGAAGTATTGATGACCGAAAAAGTACTTCTGGTTATGTTTCTCATACTGGTTCAGGAGCCATTTCATGGGCTTCTAAGAAAGATCCTATTGTAGCATTATCTACAACAGAGGCAAAGTATGTGGCAGCTACAACAGCAGCGTGTCAAGCAGTGTGGATGAGAAGAATGTTGAGGAATTTGTGTCAAGAATAGGTAAAGGGCACAGTGATTTATTGTGACAATAGCTGAGCTATTGCATTGTCAAATAATTTTGTGTTTCACAAAAGAATGAAACACATTGATGCCAAGTTTCACTACATCAGGGAATTAGTGAACGATGGAGAAATTGTTTTACAACATTGTAAAACAGAGGAGCAGTTTGCTGATATACTGACAAAGCCATTGGGGAAGAAAAGTTTTGAATATCTAAGAAAATACTTGGGTATGACAGATAACCCAACAGTTGAACTTAAGGGGGAGTGTTGAAATGTGAACTTCAACTACAGGAACGTACATCTACAGTAGAGGCTGTGCAGGAGTGATTTACTACTTTGCAAACAACCGCTTTCTAATTTTGTTTTCATGATTTTCAATCACAACTACTTTCAATTTTGATGAAATTTTTTTTCGGGCTTTAAAGCCCTTACAGTCTTAATAGGGTTGACCATTTTTTGTTTTTAACAGTGCAACAAAAGATTTTAGTTCACGCGCCAAGTTTTTCTTTGTGGTCCCCACCAATCATCACCCATTGCAAATATTTGTGTTTTTGTCTTGTTGATGTGATGTCGCATCGTGATGCGATGTTGCAATATCGCACATTGCATATCGCAACAGACAAGAGTTTATGCCACAGCAATTGTTCATCGTTGATTTTGCGATGCGATGAGGTCCCTACCACCATCGCATATCGCACATCGCGCTTAACCATTCCGCCTACCAAATATGTTTCCGCCAAAGTTTATCACCGATGCAATGCGTTGATGCCGATAGCACTCAGCTCACATCGCAACATCGCACATCACAACTGCTTGTCACCAAATTTCCATGCCATCCGAAGTGTGTTACTGCCGATGCGTCGATCATTGATGTGGTCCCTACCACCATCGCGCAATCGCTCATCGCCAAAGCAAAATTTCATTCCATCAAATCGTTATTCCACTGAAGTGCCGATGCAATATGGTCCCAAAACCAACTCAGCCGGCACGTGGACCAATCAACATTTTCCGTGTTCATTTCTCCCCTGACGTCACATGGAGGATTTGTTACGTGAAGATTTTATGAGATCGGGTTTATATTTCTGTTTGAGTTCCACGGGCCCCATCACAAGCCAATCAGAATGCGTTCATGAATTTTTTAGCCTCGATGACATAGGGGTGTTTTGTAACACGAAAATTTTCCAATGCAGCTCATTTTTTGTTTGAAGTTCGGGTTAAAAGGTTTATTGAATTTTGGTTAAAAATAGTTTTACTGGGGTAGTGAAAAGTTTTGAAAAAGGACTGAGGGGTGCCCCCGTAGTTGAGCAAGCCATCGCTCATTGACTAGAGATCAATGGTTGAGATTTAGTGCGGGGGCACAACGAAGATCTATTTTACCCGTAGAGGAGTGCCTCCACAGGGACCCACTGAAGGGTTTCGCATATTATTTTAATAGTTTGGTTTATGTTTTAAAATGTCCCGCCATATATAATGTAGCCATATAACATAGTTATGTTATGTTGTTATTTTACACAGATAGACTGTGTGTATGTTATTTTGTAATGCCCGAAGGCAGAAAGTGAGACAAAGAGACAAATTGAAACACTGAGTTTGTAGCAGCTAATCCACTGTAAACCAGAACCTAGTTTTCAAGACTGAATCATTTTGAAATACTTTTTTTTTTATTAATGAAATAGTTTTCAAGTTGTGTCATCTATGTCCAGCATTCAAAACTTGCATATTGAATCTCTGTGTTGAAACAGGAGACTCTTTGTTCTCCATGTGTGTTCGGAATATTTAGAAATTCCAACACTTGCAAATTTAGTTTTTTGTTTAAGGCCTTAGCCTGCATTCACATTTAAATTTCATGGTTGATCAAACAACCCACTTCATTTTTTTGTGCGCCATCATCTTTTGCAACCACCACTTGAAACCTGCCATGGCACTTTTAAATTCAGTACACCAACTGCTGTCAATTTTTCTTTGAAGTTTGAATGGGCGAAGTCAAGTACCGTGGAGCCCATAGAGCACATCGCGAGTTCCGCATGCCAATAGAAAACATATCGCAAATCCTGAAGTTATTGGAGTGAAATGGTTTTATAAAACCAAGAGCAATGCTGAAGGTAAGATTGAAAAGCACAAGGCCACACTTGTTGTCAAAGGCTACAAGCAATGACAAGGAAGAGACTATGAGGAAACTTTTGGACCGGTTGCAAGAATGGAAACAGTGAGAGCAGTGTTGTCCATAACAGCACAACACAAATGGAAAGTTTACCAAATTGATGTGAAATCAGCATTCTTAAGTGGAGTATTGATGGAAGAGGTTTATGTTGAACAACTTCTGGGATATGAGAAAGCAGGCCAAGAGCACAAGGTATGCAGATTGAAGAAAGCTTTGTACGGGTTGAAACAAGCACTAAGAGCATGGTACAGTAGGATAGATGCCTACCTACTGGAAAATGGTTTTGAAGAATGTGAAGGAGAACCCATATTATACATTAAGGAGAAAGATGGTAAGATTCTCATTGTTTTTTTGTATGTTGATGATGTGATATTCATAGGTAATGAACTTACCTCATTGAAATTTTTAAAATAGTCATGAAGGATGAATTTGAGATGACTGATATGGAATTGCTGAGATAATTCTTAGGAATAGAAGTAGAGAAAAATGAAAATGGAATTTTCATTTCTCAAGCTAATATGTTAAATAAGTTTTGGAAAGATTTAATATGTAGGATTTCAAGGTAGCAATTACTCCTATAGTGATGGGATTGAAACTAAGAAAAGAAGACAACAACAACGATGTTGATCTTAGTTTGTACAAGAGCATAGTTGGCAGCCTTATGTATTTGACTGCAACTAGGCCAGATATTATGAATGTTGTAAGTTTAATTTCCATATTTATGGAAAGGCCAAAGGAGACACAATGGCAAGCAAAGAAAAGGATTCTGAGGTATGTGAAAGGAGTAAAGAGGTATGGAATTTTATACACTACTTCAGAAAATTTTGAATTAATTGGATATACTGACAGTGATTGGGCTGGAAGTATAGATGACAGGAAAAGCACCTATGGATATGTTTTTCATATGGGTTCAGAAGCCATTTCATGGGCTTCTAAGAAACAGCCAGTTGTGGCTTTATCAACAACAGAGGCAGAGTATGTGGCAGCTACAATAATAGCATGTCAAGCAGTTTGGATGAGGAGAATTTTAAGGAGTTTGTGTCATGAACAGGTAAAAGGCACAACAATATATTGTGATAATAGCTCAACAACAACATTGTCAAAGAATTCAGTGTTTCACAAAAGAACGAAACACATTGATGCCAATTATCACTACATGAGAGAGCTAGTGAACAATGGGGAAATTGTTTTACAACATTGTAGAATAGAGGAGTAATTTGCTGATATACTCACAAAACCATTGGGGAAGAAGAGTTTTAATTATTTGAGAAAGTTGGTATGCAAGAGAATGAAGCAGTTGTGTTTAAGGGGGAGTGTTGAATTTTTAAACTCAACTGCAAAAACACAGATCCGAAAGACAGAAGGATGCAACACATAAATTTCTTGGATCTGTTCTCACTCCATCTCGCATTGAAATTCTGATTTGAAAACACCAACAAATTTAATTTTTGGTTTAAGGCCATAGCCTTCATTCACATTTAAATTTCGTGGTTGACCACACAACCCACATCATTTTTCTCTGCGCCATCATCTTTTGCAACCACCACTTTAAACCTGCCATGTCACCTTTAAATTAAATACACCAACTGTTGTCCTTACCCATGTTTTGTTTGAAGTTTGAATGGGCCAAGCCGAGTACCGTGGAGCCCATAGACCACATCGGCAGTTCCACCAGCCAATAGAAAAAAAATTTCAAATCCTGATGCTGACGTGGACAGCCCCAGAATGGATGCGATAAGGAATTATGAAATCCACCTAAATTCGTTTAAAGTTCATCAGGGGTCCAACTCCAACAAATGAGGGAGCGATCGCATGGTTTGCATGTCCAGACAGCATAGGATTTTTATGGATGCAATAAATTCTTAACCATTTTGCATAAAAACATTTTAAATCCGCGAAAGACATATGGAAAGGTTTTTAAACCATAGGTTGAGTTTTCTATTTTAATGTTTTAAATATCGCGACATATTTTTTCCTTTTAACTTAGAAATAAAATACATATAAGTTTTAATATATATATATTATAAACTTATCAAGTTTATAATATATATATAAAGATAGTTTTGTTATGTGAGATGTATAAATAAAAAGGCCCGAAGGCAAGTTATATGTGACTCTGTATGAAAAAAGAGAGAGTGTATTGTTTTAAAAAAAAGCATGAAGGCAAAATTAAAAAGACAAAGAAGAGAAAAACTATAACGCTGTGTTTGTAACATCTTGTGTAATTTTTGTTTCGAAAGCCAGAACAATAGTTCTGAGGCATTTTATAATAGCTTTTCAAAGTTTAATGAAATATATTTTTTTTGTGCCATCTCTATCTAGAATTTTTACATTAAATATCCATGTTGAAGTTGAGGAATTTATTTCCTCTATTGTTTGGAATACTTTATAAATTCCAATAGAACCCTGCTTAATGAGTGCCTCATGGGCAAGCTCGCGTGTGAATGCCAATATCACAGGGCGTGAACCGTTCCATATGGTCAATATGGGACCATATCTCTTGTGCAATTTCTTCACTGAGCTCTTGAACACGTCTCTAGAAAATCCAAGCTAAAGGATGTTACCTATAATCGGCCATGGCCTTGGGCCTAGGGGGAGGTTCCTGTAGCGCCAATTTCTCCAAAAAAGCAGGTGGAAGAAGAATATGCAAATGATGCAAAGGAGAAGAGGCTGGAGAAATGAATGGATTCCCAAAAGAGTCACCATGAAAATTCCTAAGAAATGGTTTCAAGCAATGTCTTATATGTTCATAGTTTACCTGCTTATAAAATAATGAACTCCACAATGTCGCATACTCGGCCTTCTACGGCTGCCGAACTTTTTTACCAGAAGCAAATCATTCCGTCATTACAATTAAATGGAGAAAACACAAACTATCCCCAGATTTCATTTTTTTTAAGTGTTTTATAAGGAGTTCTTTTAGGAGTTTATTGTGGATTTTTTTGGCTAGAATTTTGTGGAAAAATTCGAGGTAAAATTTTGATTTATGTTATTTAAATTGGTTTTTTGACTGCATATATGGATTGATGACCATGAAAAACCTCTAGGAAACTTTTATTGTGCAGATTGTACCCATCAAATTTGTGATTTCAATGAATTCTTGCTAAATTTTACACAAATTATATCTGGGAAAACTTTTCAAAAAGTCTTATTTAAAAAAACTTTGTTTTATAATTTTATTTCTAATTATTTTAGAACATTTGTAATCAAAATATTGGCTTTAAAAGTCAACTATTCTATCCAAGGAAATAGCTTAGCTAATCTATCTAGTCTTTTGCATACAAAATCAAACTAGCACAACCAAATTAATAAATGTAGTTGATAAACACCATAGACGTATATCAATCACAAACACAACCAAATTAATTAACATGGTCGAGAAGGTCAATAGACATTAATAATACATAATTAATATTGATATTGTTAAATGTATAATAATAATAATAATAATATACAAAATATGGTAATGTGTATAAGAATTTTCGGTGAAAATCACATGTAATAAAATTTTGTTGATTCGTTTCAAACCAGCCAGTGTGGTTCATCATTAGGACATGATGATGAACCACACTGGCTGGTTCGAAACGCGTCGACAAAATTTTCTTACATGTGATTTTCACTGAAAATTCTTATACACATTTTATGGATCACAGAAGCCAAATTCCTAATATAAAATATGGTAATATTATTGTATTTCAATTATAATTAATAATAATAAATGAAATAGACTTATATTAATCATAATAATAATAATAATAATAATAATCATCTTAAAAATAACTAATATAATAAATTATTATTATTGTTAGAAATAACAATAGTGATTAATTTATATTAATTATTGTTAATTAATTATTATCATAATCATTTTAATATTAATTATTATTATTAAAAAATAATTATTATTAATAATAATTAATAATATTACTACATTAATATTAATTAAATTATGAAATATTTTTTAATTAAATAAATTTTTTAATTATTAAATATTATTTAATTCATTATATTATTAATTATTATATATTATTGTTATTAAATATATTATTAATTATTTAATAATATTATTGATTAATAATAATAGTAATATCTTTTTTCTAAGTTTGACTACTTCTATTATATCATATAAAACAGAAAATTATAGGTCTCTTCCTCTGGGTTTGGAAAGCCAAGTCCAGAGGGAAGTTTCATCAGTTTTCCCACAGAAATTGGACTACCCCGGTTGGGGAAACTAGTCCTCAAAAACCATAGTGAAACTGCTACCCGTTGCGGGAAACCAGCAGAAATAGTAGCAAAAAATAAACAAGAGTGATATAGTAGACATTTCCAAAACATGAGCAGACTAGTGAGCATTAAAAAATTGAAACTAGGGAGATTCTTTATTCTTTTTTCCAGAGGTAGGATCTTCTTCTTCAATCCTGCAAACATAGAACGCATCATCGTTCTCCTTGATCAGCGCGTGGCGTGAAGTCTGGGGACATGGTGATGCGGGAGAGTTGCGCTTCTCAAAGGAGGCAACTTGCAGACCAGAATGCTCCATCTTGTTTTCTGCATCATAATCCAAGCTGCTACCATCACTGTTGCCTGTGTTGCCGCTAGTGTCCTTGCTGCCACTTGAGGCACTTTCCACTGGGAGAACCTTCATCTTGCAAGGGATCAAAGCAGGCTTGGGCGAAATGGTTGATTTACGCAACCTCTTCTTGCTGCGGGAGCTGGGAGGCACCAAAGGAGGAACCAGAAGCTGCATGGATAGCTGGGTGGTTAGGTTGACAGGGGAATTCTTGTTTTGTTCATCCTAGCCAACTAAAAGATTCAAGTCACAGCCCAGGGAGTGCGACAAAGGAGGTATGGATGGGAGGCCATGCCCTCCTGCCCTTTTGCATCTCATTCTATGACGCCAAGGCATAGTTGTCTGAGGAGCAGAAGCAAAGGACCAAGAGGGAGCTGTGGAAAGCACAGGAGAGGAATTGTCGATAGAGGGAAGGCTAAGGTTGGATGAATGAGGACCATGCACTAGAGGAAGAGGGGAATTAACCGAAAAATGCACCGAGAGCAGGAGATAGGGCCGAAGTGAGGGCGAATAGAAGAAGGTGGTTTGCTTAATGGCCATGGCATGCGACCTTAATGTGCTGCAGAGCGAGTACGTCGAGGTGAAGGTGGTGGAGGTCGAGTTTAAGACTCCCTCATGGTAGCATTTATCATTGTTCTAGTCTCCATGTGCGGTCAAGTGGGACAGCCAAGTGTCCCTCTACATGGCAGCCTTGTGGCCCACGATCTCACTGGCTGGCACCTGCATCCGGGGAATAATAATAATATTATTAATTAATAATGATATTCTTAATAATAATAACTATTAGTAATATTAACTATTATTTATGATTATTTTTGATCATATATAATCAAAATATGGTCGTTTAAAATCAACGATTCTATCCAAGGGAATCACTCCACTCAGTTATCTAATCTCTCACATACATAATAAAATAATAATTTATCTAAATAGAATTTATATGATTATTCAATATTATTAAGTTTCTTATTGTATAAATTAGTCGATAATAAATATATTTTGATGATATTTCTAGGGTGAAGGTTATTGATCAAAATTTTGAATTATTAATTACATTAATTAAAAAGATAATACATATATTGATAATTGTGTGCAGCTTGCCTAAAGATACCTCCTCCATAAAAATATAAAAATGATTTAAGAGGAAGGTAAAATTCTTTACAAATTTTACATGGACATCACAAATATCATATGGACATCATAGATATCATGGTTACCAGTGATAAACAAAAGTATCCATATAATTATCTGAAAAAAAACATTGATTCAAATATGGGTCTCTTTCGACAGAAATAAAACAACATCCTCGTCAAAGAAGTGATTTATCCTAAGTTATCTAATTCGTGTTTGTGTTTGAATTTGATGATTTTAAAGTTTCACAAAAATTACCCAATTAAAAATTTGAAATTAAAATTCAATATTAAGCTATAAATACAAAAAAATTGCATATATATAATAGAATATGCTAAACAATTATTCTAACTTCTTTTATATATAACACCAAGGATTGTTGTAATTCATGTTTTAATTCATTTTAGTATATAATGTGAAGATGTAAACATATATAATATAAATTATAACAAAATTTAAACATTAAAAAATATTTAATATCCCTAATGGGTGAATGAGCACACTCAAAAAAGACCTTGAAGAGTGATGCCAGCTACCTCATCGACTCCTATGGTTATTAAGGTTGAGTAGCACACCCCTCTCATGTATAATACAAGTCAGGTTACTATAATTAAATGAACCAGCTTCAAGATAACTGATTTTCCTTCCATGACGAAGATGTGGTGGAGATAGTAGGGGATTTGATGGTTGCAAGGATGCTGTTCTCGTCTCCCTATGCTTCGATTTTCCATTTTTCATTATGGCCTTTATCTGAATGTGAGGGAATAGTCAGTGGAATTTTATGGTTGGGTGACTTCACTGTGGCAACACCATGTAAATCCTCTTCTTGAGGGAAGATTTTATCAACCTTTTTCACCTTGTGACTTCAGTTGGCGGGGGGATGAGAGGGTCAACCTCTGTGAAATGATTGTTGGAAGGCACATAAACCTAGATTAAATTTCACTTGGAGGACACTGGGACTAGAAACATATTCCTTTGCCAAAGGTTTCATGGCAGCATAAACCTTTCCTTGAGGTAATTTTGATTGCCTGGTGTTTTTGGTTTGACGCCATCATTATAGGATTTTGTTAATTCTCAACAGATTTTTAGAAGCACATTAGGTATAAGTCTAGGACTTGTGTTTCCAAATTTTTTGTCACCAACTTGTATCTCAAGGTTTTTGTCCAATTCTTGTTTTAGGTTTCAGTTGGGATTCCCTTTTTGTCATTAATTCTTTTGGGGCATGTTGTCGATGCGACAAACACCGTCCAAAATTTTTCCTACATCCAAGTTTTGGAGCCTCCTTATGGTCATGCCATCTTTCATTTCAAGCCATTAAGGCCATACTCGTTCATGTTTTTGAAGTGTTAAAGTCTCCCTTTAAGAATTTGAAGTGTCGAAGCAACTTGGTTTTACATGCTTATCTCATGATTTTTGCATAGCGATCTTCTTCTAAGCAGGCCTAACAGTCAATGTGTACCCTTGGAAGTCTAGCATTGCATACTCCTTGATGCTAGTTCTTGCACAATTATTAGAGATAGAGACAGCACAATCCTTATGGACAGTGACAATGTAATGACATCCTCTGCAGATAGTGATTTCACACTTTTTGTTGATAGTGAGGATGTACTTCTTCAAGTCAGTCAATTTACTCTTAGCTCCTAGTTTCCCGACATGTAGTAAGTTCACTCACCCATATTAACCCAAATTGCATGTTTTCTCTCTTAGTTTAAAGAGTCTACTCCAAAGCTCATCTTTATATTCATCCTTCACTTTTGATCTCTGCGCATTATTGGAATTTAAGGAGCATTCTCTCACTCATTTTTGCAAATGCTCCATCTTCTCGGTGAGTTTTTCAATTGTCCTTTTGATTTTACAAGTGTTGGACTTTCTTTCCTTTGCTCTTACATGCATAATTTTTTCTTGCTCTATCTTTTTCAAGTGTCGCTTTTTCATGCCTTCATTCTTACATGTGTCACTTGTGTTTTCTTTGGCATTTTCATGCATCACTTTCACTCTTGCATGTGTCGCTTTCATTTTTTTCACACATCATAAGAGAACCATGGCACACCTTCTATAGGCATCTCCAACACACTTTGTGGCACTAGTTGATTCTATTTATCATTATAACATGTGCTGGACACATTCTTATGGAATAACGCACCTTTTGGTTGTAATTGACACTAGTGTCGTAAACAGTACATCTTAAGTGTCACACTTGGAGATAAATGTCACTTTACTGTTGTTTTGTTGTATACATGTTGGTTTTGGGTATTGTGTATCTTCTTGCTATGTGCATGGATGTATATATGTGGGTGAACATGTTTAAGATATGTTACATGATTTTATTCTCTTTTCTCAGTTGATCTCACACTTAGTCAATTTTGGAGCTCATCCTTGTCCTCGCATATTCTGCAACACATAATAACATTCAACTTATATCTAAGTCATGAGCGCATTGTGCACTCCTAAGCCTCAGTGATGAGACCCTTACCTCCTAGACTTGCCCTTACCTGTTGTTTTGTTGTATACATGTTGGTTTTGGGTATTGTGTATCTTCTTTCTATGTGCATGGATGTATATATGTGGGTGAACATGTTCAAGATATGTTACATGCTTTTATTCTCTTTTCTTAGTTGATCTCACACTTAGTCAATTTTGGAGTTCATCATTGTCCTCACATATTCTGCAACACATAAGAACATTCAAATTATATCTAAGTCATCAGTGCATTGTGCACTCCTAAGCCTTAGTGATGAGACCCTTACCTCCTAGCTAGCCTCCTTCAACTGCACATTAAGCAACCTTAGAGCACAAAACCTCCACCTTGTTTTTTACACTTTTCTACTGCATAGTCCTTGATCCATATTGCCTTTTATTTTTCACTACACATTCTTAGTGGATAGAAAGGCCATATTTGGACCCTTACAGTGATCAACTGTGCAATCCCAAGAGCCACCTTCTCAGCCACTATGCATTGTGTAGTCACAATGCTCAAGCTTTTCACTCTTGTCTCCTATACATGCTCTTTGGGTATTACCTTGGCTAGCATTTCCCTTACTACACATTGCATAGTCTCAATGGATATTATCGCCATCCTTTAGCCTTTGCAGTGCTCAACTGTGAAATACATGGATCCTCTCCCTCAAGCATTGCACATTATGCAATCATAGTTCCTAAGCTTTCCATCTTTTCCTCCTAGACTTTCCTAACACAAAATTCATGTCTTGCCTCTTCCTTTCCACTTCACATTATGAAATCATAGTGTCTATACCCTCAATCCTTACACCTTGAATATATTCATTGCACTAATCAAGACCTTTTGTTTCAAGCCCTGTGTACTATCCCATTAGAGTTAACATTTACATAAGAAAATAAGGTAGACTAGGTGGTCTCAGGATTGATATCATTGTTTCATGAGTGAACTTCATTTGCATGTACTATCATCCTATCATGGAAAGATGATTCTTAACTATGTCATCAAGAAGAGGTTACAAGAAGGAAACTTGTGAAGATGAGACACAAATATGTTATCATGAAGGAGTAAAGTAATCTTGGACCATGATGGAGAGATGGAAATTATTGTTGACTTAGAAGGCTCCAATACTTATCAAGACCAAGGTGAAGATGAAGACCCATTCATATCTATCGTGAAGAAGTAAATACATAGAATCATATAAAGGAGCTCGACATTGTTACATTACAATGAAGTGTTATGTCACAGTCCCCAATTTATGGCTTCTCAGAGTGTCATCACAAAAGTCTTATGTTGTCCACAGATTTTTCCACAATTTGTGGAATGTAAATTTGTTTTCCAAAAATGAGAAAATGTAAAGTGTGTTGAATCCCAAGGGTCACATATGGAATGTGGAAAGTCACGAGTAATTCCTAGAGTCATGAGGGAGGTAAACGATCACCTCATTTGTTACAAATAAACCCACGTGCCTCAAGAAAATGACTTTTAACCTTGGATTATCTAGCTTGGCATAGGAGAGAAGATAATTTTTTGGAGGAGAAAGTAGTGACGTAATGTTCCACTATTGAAGCTAGTGTTGTATCATTATAATTGTGTATCCTTGAACTTTCACTTATATTTGAAGCTCTCATAGCCGACACACTTTCATGCATGTATCATGGATTTTGTAAGACTTATTTTAATGTTTGTGGTATATTTTTTTGTTAATATATAGTAAATAAAATGAACAATTTCTTTGGCTTTGGTATACATATTGTTTAATGTGCATTGTTACTTGCTTTTATGATCATTGTTACCTTGTGAACTATTTCGTAGGTTAATTAAAAATTATTTATTTACTAGCACGTGTCTTTATTAGGACAGTAATATTACTTTTCTTCTAAAGGCTCACTTTCTCTCTTCCGTCCATGAAATTACCTCATATAAATTGCAATTGCATGCTTCACAATGTCAACTTACTTTCTTGTTTCAAAGGTTATGTGCATAGTCTTATGATTTTTATTGCAGCCAAGGAAAATCCTTAAGTTATGATGAAAAGGCTTATTATCGAGATGGGGAAAGAATCCTACTCCAAACGGTGTGAGGTCTAGTTGGGACTTCACACCAGGGAGATCCCCTACTATTCGCAACATCCAACATCGTCAAAATTGTTTTACGCTAGAAGGAGGGCCATATGACAAGTTGAGCCCGTTGATACTATTTTGAATATTCATCTTGAAATGGCTCATACAAAAATCATAATTCAAAGATTTTTTTCGAAAAAAATTGATCTTGCAATAGCCGCAGAAATTATCCATGACTTGTCTCAGTTTAAATTTGATGGTGAGGGTGAACCAATTGTGCTTGGACATATGATTCAATTTTTTCATTTATGTATTTCTAATGGAATACATTGTAAGGATACCATGGCCAAATTTTTCACCATCACACTTGAAGGTTGTGTTAAGCATTGTTGTCACACATTACCAGTTTCTTTTGTTCATTAGTTTAAGCAGCTTGTTTAGGAGATTCGTGAAGCTTTTGATAGGTAAAAGTATCAAGATGTATCTGAAAGGATAAACCAACTTATAATGAAACCCAATGAATCATTAGATTATTTTATTAGTCAATTTCTTCACCATTGCTATGAATTTTCTAAAAAAATATACGGATCGGTATTTCATGAGTGAAAAGTTTCAGCATTTGGTTATAATCTTCATGAAAAAATTTGAATAAAATTCTCCTAATGATTTTTCTATTCCAACTTTTCTTGTTCATGAGGCAACTCCATTCTCAGAGGAAGAATCTATTACTCCTTTTATTCCTTGCCCTAATTTCTCATTACCAAACAAAAGTGTTCCTCGTGCCTAGGTTGGAGTTGTCAAATATGAAAACCAAATTGTTGATCTCTTTCTCCCATATTCTTCTTCTTCCCATAAACCAATTTTCATTCATAAAAAATTTCATGTTTCTCATCATTCCATCAAATATAATCCCTTGATTCTTCAAGATAACACTAACATGCTTAGTCTTAATCTTAAGTATGATTCAATAAAAATTAGTATTTCTTCAGGGGATACCTATCATCCTTTATCATTTACACATCATGACCCTTTGTACCTTGATTAACTTAATCAATCCACTCCACCAGTAATTACTCTAGATACTTTTGATTCTCAGTTTGCTATTTCACATGGTGATTAGGTACAAGATGGCTATATATCACAAGTAGAGGAGAACAAGTGTGAATACATTTTCCGTATTTCTTCCCTCTTTCATATTCCTCCATGTCAAAATGATGATTGATAGTATTGTGATCTTGATAACTAGTCAAATTATCTTAAAATACTTACTCAAGTTGAAACCTTGGGCAACCATCACCTTAATTCTCATACTTCTATTGATATAATTAGTGATGGATGCATATGTACACTGGATGATCTTTTCCTTCCTCAAGAAGATATGGATTTGGAATGCTTCGATCTAATTGTTGAAAAACATTCTTGTAGGTTTTAACCCTGTACATAAATTATCCACAAACGAATTCTTACAGAATAGAAAATAAACAATAGCAAGAGCATAAAACATAAAGTAGATATAGAAAAATATTTTCCCTTAGATTCCAAACTGGGACTACCAACTTGATTTTTCATTATATTCCTTGTTGTATCTTAAGAGACGATCCCTCAGTTGTGAAAGGAATCAGTGCTTAAGACATTTTAAAAGTGTGTCACATAAATGATTTTATCATGAGGTCTTCGTTCTATCCCTCTCGAAACTATTTTTATAAAAACCTTAATGATCTAGAATAATAAAATATTTCATAATGCCATTCACTGTTGATATCTGAATGAAAAGAAGAACTGCAGGGTAAAATCAAAGTAATATGCTAAAAACACATAATCTACCACTTTTACTTTCTAGAGGAAATACATGGAGAGAGAGGAAACTCGGAATAATATGATGTAAACATAGAATATATTGCTTTAAAGTTTCATCAAGAGTTTTTTAAGAGAGAGGAAACTCAAATTTAATATTCTGTAAACATAGAATCTATTACTTTTAAGTTTTAGAGAGAATTTGTGAAGGGAGAAGAGATGGAGTGAAGGAGCACAAATTAAGGTTATTTAAATCTTCTCACATATTTAATTAAGAGACCGGCTGCTACATTACTTCACTTCATTCAAAGAAGAAGGGGACACAAAATGGAACAAGAAACATGAATCACCATCAGCAGTTGTAGGAAAATTACTGCTTCTTTCATTTACCCATCAGAAAAAAAAGTACAAAATGTAATCCCCAAGAGTTCCAGAACTCAAGCCATGTGACTCTCTTTCTCTCTTCCTTAAATACAAACAAAATCAGTTCGTAACTGCTCGAGCTTCATGAAACTCCTAAACTGCCTAAACTGTTAAACTACTTATTACATTGCAATCGAGGACACCATTGTAGCTTCGATCTTAACAAAGAAAACAAAATACACTTGGAATATAATCATTTTGCTGAGTCTGATTTTTTGTTGATGTGTATCCTTATGTTTCGGCTGTGATGTCCTAACAGTCTGCATAAACGCATCTCCACCCGACTCTACCCATGCTTTTGTGTTTCGAACACTGTCATCATGTCACCTGCTACTCGACTCTGCCTCTTCTATGCATGCCTGCTATGTTTAGTATTCCCTTCTCCTTTGCTCTGTGTCGGGTCACTTACCCAAGTCTCTCCTCCCACATTCAGAATTTCTTCCATTATCAAGGCATTTCACCGAATTTACGTTATAATCCTCCTTTCTTCCTCCGATGCGATTTTGTTGTGAAACCAGCTCCAAAAATATAAGAAAAGAGATATCAATGCCTTAGAAATAAGCCACTTCGAGGGGGAAACCTCCAATACATTACATGAATGAACAATTATTGGATGATACAATTGAAAAAACCTCCTTTATATATATAGGAGTCCATGGGGCCACAATGTAATCCTAGTGGGTCCACATTGTAATCCTAGCCGACCTAACAATAATAATGTAAGGGCACAATAATAACAATATGGGGGTTACAGGGGTATAATAATAACAATAAGGGGGTTACACTAATAACAATAAGGGGCTATACTAATAATATAGGGACCTAACATGCTCCTCTCCTTCAAAAAAGTGTTGTCCTCAATGCTTGAGTAGCTTCGAGTGCTTTTGTATAAAATTCTCATCCTCCCATGTAGAATCTTCAGTGGGTAATTTCTTCCATTTGATGAGATACTCTGAAATTTATCAATTTCGTAGCTATCAAGTTCTTGTTGTTGTGATTGCTTCAGGTTCCAATATGGTTTTTACTTCCTCATCAAGTTCTGGAAATATTGTTTGAACTGGAAGTTTGTCCCCTATAAACTTTTTTAAGCATGAAACATGGAAAACTTGATGCACTCGAGAATAAGCAGGAAGCTCCAATTTGTATGCCATAGTACTAATCTTTTGCAACACCTTGTAAGGACCATAGTACTTTGGCGATAATTTATTATCCTTCTTAGCTTGCTTGAGGGAAATTTTTTTGTATGGTTGTAGCCGTAAAAATACCTAGTCTCCTACATCAAAACTTCTCTCACTACGATGTTGATTTGCCTGTTGTTTCATTCGATTTTGTGCCAAATTTAGGTTATCCTTTAAGGGTTGGAGAACTTCTTGTTGATGCTCGATGTGATCCTCCACTACTTAAACCCTATAATTTTCCCTTAAAGAAGATGTGATGGACGGTGGATGATATCCATAAAGTGCCATAAATGGGGTCATTTGTGCTGCATTATGGAAGGAAGTGTTATACCACCATTTAGTGAGAGGTAACCACTTGACCCATTGTGCTTGCTTATCAGATACAAAACAATGAAGATATCCTTCCAAACATTTATTCACTATCTATGTTTGACCATCGGATTGAGGATGATAAGATGAGCTATGAGCTAGTTGAGTACCCAAGCAAGAAAATAATTCCATCCAAAAATTTCCTGTAAAAATGGGATCTGTGTCACTCACAAAAATATTCGGGTTTCCATGTAGCTTTTGAATTATTTCCATAAATTTCGTAGCAAATTTACTTGCTTTAAATGGATGAGATAATGCAAAAAAGTGTTCATACTTGGTAAGTCTATCAACTACCACCATGATGACACTCCTTCCTTCGGACTTAGGTAAAAATGTGATAAAATCCATTGAAATCTCCTCCCAACGTCGACTTGGAATGGATAAAGGTTGTAGAAGACCAGGGATCTTAATTGTCTCAACTTTATTTTGTTGGCAAACCAAACATTCCACCACAAAATTTTGAATATTAGATTTAAGGCCATCCCAAAAAAAATCTTTCTTCACCCTATGGTAAGTTTTTAAAAGTCCCAAGTGTCCTCCTAAAGGAGAATTGTGCAATTCCAAAATAATATTTTGTTTTAGTTGGGAATTCTTGCAAATATATAAGTGATCTTTGTACCATAAGGAATCATTTTTCCAACTAAATGTATCATATTTACTATGATCTTGGTGCAACTTTTGGATGAGTGTCCAAACTTCTTCTTCCTTCTTCCATTCATCCCTTACTTTAGTTATCTAATCTAGTTGGATAATAGAAATGGCACAAAGAAATGCTTCCACCTCTTCATCCTTTCTTGAGAGTGCATCTGCAACAACATTTAGCTTCCATTTTTGGTAGATGATTTCAAAGTCATAACCCAAAACATTTGTGACCCATTTTTGCTGCTCTTCTGAAGATAGTCTTTGTTCCAAAAATTGTTTAAGACTATCATGATCAGTTTTTACCTTGAAGTGTCTTCCCATTAGGTAAGGTCTCCATTTCTTTAGTGCATGTAGTATTGCCAACATTTCCTTCTCATAAATAGCCTTTTGTAAATATTTTACTTTGATTGAATGACTTTCAAAACCAATGGGTCTTCCTTCTTGCATTAGAACAACACCAATTACATTTCTTGAGGCATCACATTCCACAATAAATGTTTTTGTGAAGTCTGGCATAGCTAAGACTGGTGCTAGGCACATTGCCTCTTTAAGATGTTCAAAGGCCTTCGTTGATTCAAGAGTCCATGAAAATTCATCTTTCTTCAATAATGTTGTTATAGGTGCTGCTATTCTCCCATAATTCTTAACAAAATTGCGATAATACCCTGTTAACCGGGGAAATCCGTGCAACTGCTTTATGGTTGTGGGGAATTTCCATTCCTTAATGGATTTAATTTTGTTAGGGTCTACCTTAACACCCTCATGAGATACAATATGACCCAGATATTCCACCTCTTGTACTCCAAAGAAAAATTTGGATGTTTTTGCATATAATTGTTTCTCCTCCAATAGTTTGAGCACCCTGTCAACATGTTGAACATGATCCTTCAAAAACCTGTTATAGATTAGTATATCGTCAAAAAATACTAGCACAAATTTTCTAAGGAAGGGTTTGAAAATGGAATTCATCAACCCTCGAGAGGTAGAAGGTGCATTGGTAAGGCCAAAAGACATGACCAAAAATTCATAATGACCCTCATGAATTCGAAATGCTATTTTCGGAATATCTTCAGTCTTCATTCTAATTTGATGATATCCTAAACGAAGATCCAACTTGGTAAAATAAATTGGTCCATGTAATTCATCCAATAATTCATCAATCATAGGAATGGGAAATTTATCTTTAATAGTGAGCTAATTGAGCTCTCTATAATCCGGACACATGCGCCATGATCCATCTTTCTTGTGCACCAATACTACTAGAGCAGAGAAAGAACTTTGACTAGGTTGTATTATACCAGCCTCTAACATTTCTGCAATCATACGTTCAATTTCACTCTTTTGGACATAAGGATATCTACAAGGCTTGATGTTTGGAGGAACACTTCCTGGAATAAAATGAATAGCATGATCATGATCACAAATAGGTGGGAGTCCTTTGGGAGTATCAAACACCTTGGAATGATTGTCCAAGACTTTTTGGAGATCTGGAGAAATAGATGATTTTGATGTTGGAACTTATAGTGAGCATAATTGTGAAATTACACCCCGTTGTTATTTCTTCAGAAGCTTTGTCATGACATTAGAGCTTATTATCTTTCTTGGATTCCATGTGATACCCTGTAATTCAATTTCCTTTCCTTCTGAAAAAAATTTCAAGAAAAGTTCTTGAAAATTAAAAGCTATCATCCCCAAATATAATTATACTCCTAGTACAACATCAGCACCTCCCATTGGGATGGAAAGAATTGGAATATTCAATACAGATTCCCCCATGGCTAGCTTGATATTATGGCATTTTATAGAGCAATTTATAGTTCCTCCATTTGCAACCATCGCTTGACATTCTGGTGCTGGGTATAGGAAAGAATTCAATTCCTTGGCTACCTTACAATGAATAAAATTATGGGTACTACCCGAATCAATCAATACTATTACCTTTTTTTTCTTGATATGTCCTTCTATCTTGATAGTTTGAGGAGTGGTAATTCCTGCCAATGCATTACATGATATGGTCAGACTCTTTTCTTCTTCTTCTAGGGTTTCTTCCTCCTCTTCACAATCTATGTAAAATAATTTCTTCTCAGCGCACTTATGGCCTTTAGTGTATTTGTTATCACAACTGTAGCAAAGCCCTTTTGCTCTTTTTTCTTCCAATTGTTGTGGTGTCAACATTGTAGGCTATGGAAGTATAGGAGTAGCAACACTTCCATCTTTATAGATGTGAGTGGTAGGCTTCCTTGTCGCCATAATTTTACATTCAAATTTTCTTGCCAACCTGAATGCTTTCTCCAATGAATCAGGTTCCCAAACACGAACTTCATGTTGGATGTTATCCTTTAATGTCCCTATGAAGGCATCAATCTTGTGTTCCTCTGGAATATCAGTTGCCCTTATTCAATTTTTGGAAGTCCTCGATGTGCTCTGCCACTAAACCCTTTTGTTTGAGATTTATCAATTGGCTAAAGAAGGTGTTGCTCTTTGTATATTTATAATGTGATATCATTTCCTCTGTAAAAATTGACCAAGTGACAATTTTTTTATGGGAGAAAAGCCATCGATACCATACAAATGTACTTTTTTCTAAATGTAAAGTTGCAGTGCGTACCTTTTGTGTGTTTTGCACATTATTGAGATCAAAATATTGCTCCATCTGTAGTATCCATGTTACAGGATCCTTGCCATCAAATTTCCTCATATTCATCTTTGGAATATGGTGGTTCTTCAATTCAACATTAGAGTTTATGAAATCACGATTAAAATTTGTTTTGTCCTCATCATGAGTTTCTTCTACTATCTTTTCCCCATTAGGAATCATTTCTTGTATCAACTTTTACAAACCTTCCTTCAAACCTTCCATTTTTTCTTCCATACCATCCTATAAACCTTCCATCATAGCTTCCATAACTTTCTTCAAACCATCCATCTTAGCTTCCATGCTTTTCTTCAAAACATCCATTTCATTTTTTGTTGCTCTTTGCGAAAGCGAAATTTGGTGCATTTTCTCTTGTAATTTTATTATGTCATGTTGCATTTCTTCATATTCGTGAGCCATAGTAAAGCCTTCTGAAGGCTTAATGGGTGTTGAATTATTTTTAGGGGGCATTTTAGAACCCAATATTGATATCTATTCTAAAATATGTCCTTGGAATCTATTCAAATTGATTCTTCAAACAAAACTTATGCAATTCGGAAAAAAATACACACCTTTTTTCTTGATTTTGAGGAGCTCGATATTGAAATTGAATTATCTCTGTGATTATGAATATTCAATATCTAAAATTTGGCCCTATGGTAGCCCTCTGAATCCTCTTTCGAATGCCACATGTCTGACCTGATTTGGATTATTCAAGGCAAGGTTATCTCCAATATCCCACAATGACCTAATTATGGACTAGTTCAGTAGAACAAACTTATACGACTTGCCATGTGTCACTGTTTGCTCCTTCGGCTCTGAAATTGATAGAAAATAAACTGAAATCTATGTAATTCCAGCCACGTTTTACATAATTTCAATCCGATGCTCAGAGAGAGATTTATGAATATTTTCCCATGATCACCTCTTTGAGATGAAATTCGGGAGCCTGAAAAACCTCACTTCCACAGATCATATCTCCAAAAACGTTGCAAACCAAGCTCTGAAATTTTGCGATGATCTTCCTCAGGATTTCAGTTTCATGCTCTAAACATTTCAGCTTTTGAACCTTCGTAGCAAAAGCGTTATAACAAAAATGCCACGATGACCTGTTTGGTGCAGCGAAACCCTACAATCCAAAGCTCTGATACCAAATGTTGTGAAACCAGCTCCAAAAATAGAAGAAACGAGATATCAACGCCTTAGAAATAAGCCACCTCGAGGGGCCAACCTCTAATACATTACATGATTGAACAATTCTTGGATGATACAATTAACAAAACCACCTTTCTATATATAGGAGTCCATGGGGCCACATTGTAATCCTAGCCGACCTAACAATAATAATGTAAGGGCACAATAATAACAATATGGGGGCTATAGGGGTACAATAATAACAATAAGGGGGTTACAATAACAACAATAAGGGGCTATACTAGTAATATAGGGACCTAACAGATTTAACACAAGAAATGACTTCCTCCGGATTTGAAAACCTTTGGAGTTCACTTTTGAAACCACATCTCATCCATCCGCAAATCGTAAATCGAGGATTTTATTATGAAGGATGGGAGGTAAGTGTTAAACTTTTGGATGTGCAAAATGCGACGAGTGGAAGGTGATGTGGTAGGAGGGAGGTGGGACCGTCTGCAGGTCGCATATCGCAAGTTTTACATGGGAGCAAGCAGAGGTTAAACGTTATGCTTTACGAAGTACGAAGTGCAAGGGTAGGGAAGGTGACATGGCATGGAGAGAGGTGGGACCACTCCTGTAGATCGCATATCACAAGGTTTATATGTAAGTGGAGGGTGGTAAATGTTAAAAGTGCGATGTGTGAAGTGCGATTTACGAGAGGGATGATGTGGAAGGGTGGAGGTGGGATGTGATATTCCCACTTTAGTACACAGCTAAAGGGAATATTAATTTTTGCTGTTTACACATAGGAGGTAAATAAATGGGTAAGGAGGCCCATAAATTGCATAAGAATGAATAAAATCCCTCATAATATGAAAATGGATATTCATAAGAGCTAGATTTCATACCCTCAAGTATGAAAGAGGACGTTTGCATGAGGACAAGGTCAAGTTTGACCAAGTCAACACCGCTGGGATAAGAGGTGGAGACCACTTGGAGAGACAACGCAGTGTGAATGGGAGGAATTTTTCTTGGTGGAGGAAACCCTAAGGAGTGGGACCCATTGGGAGAGAGTTCTCACTTGTTTAAAAGGAGGGCAAGGCAGCCATTGTTACTCATGTTATGTATTATTTATTTTATGGTCTGTTTAGACTCTTGTGCAGTCTCCTGCTGTTTAGCAGAGTTGCAGTGCTGTTTAGCACAAGGATCTCCTATTTAGGAATATTTCTCCTTCCAAGAGAGGCCTCTTGGAGGATCTTGTACTTCATTCTCCACATTCAGGCTCAACGCCAGGCCGCCTCCTTCAGCTACAACGTTATTTATGTTCAAGTATAACATTGTGTTGTAGGGTGTTGCAGTGGAGATCCCACAACACCATTTTCGGAGCTGTTTTTCAGAGGAGGGAGCTTCCATTCCTTTGGAGGGTTAGTGAGGAAGGTTTCAGAAGTTATTGTAGATCTTGGCATTGGGCCAACTCATTCCCTTTCACCTACAGCACAGTATCCCTCAGAGTCTGTGTTATTTCCAGTGATCATTTGTAGTAGGGGCTTTGCAGATTGTTTGGAGGGTGAGATCTTTAGTGATAGGATCAGCCTTTCACTTGAGAGATCCATTGGAGGAGTGTTACACCATTTTTTGTTCATCTAACCCATGGGTATTAGGTGGACCCAAGTACACCATGTAAGACCAATTTTACCCCAAGTATAATTGCATTCACTATGAAAATAACTTAGTAAAACCACCTTTATTAAGTTGTTTATGGTCTAAACAGGAAACCCAATGGGGAAACATTAAATAAATCCATATTTGTTTGATTTTCCTCAAGGAATAATTAGTTAAACAACAGTTTAATTAATATTCCTGGTTATATTTAACCCAAAAACAAGGAAATTAATTAGGTAAATAATTAGTTATCTTATTATTTTCTAAAGAATAATTATTTAAACATTACTTAAATAATATTATTGGTTAAATATGACTAAATCCCCCTTAAATGATCAAATAAATCATTATTTATTTGATTATTACTCAACCATATCCTTAAAATGATAAATAACGTATTTATTTATTTATTATTACTTAATCACATCCTTAAAATGATAAATAAATCATTTATTTATTTATTATTTACAAATAAGGGGATTTGACTCAAGTAAAATTCCTTTTCCCTCCAACAAATATAATAAAATATTCCATAAAATTTGGATCTTGATTTGGTTAATAATATTTTAATTATGCACCAATATCTAGACTAACTCAATATTTTGTTATAAATAAAAGGGTTTTCCCATTCATTGGTCACCTTTTGTTGCCTAAAGATCACTCTGGATCTCAACTCTTGGTCTGACTATTGATCCACCATCATAGCCATATTTTTCCATTTTTTTCTAGGTTTTCTACACCATCAAGAGAGAATAATTCTAAATCTGAAGTGCTGAGGACTTACAAGAACCCATCCCATTGAGGAGAACCGGGAACACCCTCTTGTGTTTTCCTCCCAGGTGCCATTAATACAAAATTCATTTGATATATCCTTGTCTTGTCTATTGGATGGATGGATTAAATCTTGTTTTTTCTAATGTTTAATGTCTTCTCATGCATAGATCTAGATTTTTACAGCATTTATCTTGATCACCTAACTGCAGATCTGAAGATGTTAGCAGTCATTTCTGCTGTTAGGGTTGTTTGTTATGTGCAGCTAAAGTGGTATTTTTTCATACTCTTGGAATTAAGATTCATACTAACAACTGGCAACTCCACATGGGTTTACGATTACGATTGTTGTCATTTTTCTGATCCTTGCATATCCAGCTACTTCAAACCCTAGGATTTATCTTCAGCCCTTTTTTTTTTCTTTTCCTGATGTTTTTTTTAACCTATAAAACCCTAAAACGATAAAATTTCTAACTTCCATGTGTTTTCGGACCCATTGCATAGGTGACACACATCAACCGCAGCTGAGACGACAAATTTTTCTGAAATCCGCCGCCGAGAGTGTTGGAGGTGCAGGTCACACTTTTCAGCCCAAATCCTATGACCTGGACCCTCAATACACACATTACAGCCCAAAAAGTGTGACCTCTGCTGAAAATAGGTCAAAAACTGCGACCTGGACTTTTTGCGGGAATTTTTCTGAAATTTTTCTGGGTTTGTCTGAGCCTCTGTTCAGGGTTGTCTGACCTCCGTCTCCGCCCTTTTTGGACCTGTACTTGTTATGTTTTACTCAAATAAGTGGGAACCTATCCCCCTAGGGCTTTAGTACCCTCCACTTTTTGTGGAAGAGTTTTTTCTGTTGCAGGTTATCTGAAATTTCAGAGTCTTTAGCCATTTTTTCAGATCTGATACCTCACCTTCAGATCCTCTTCAGATCTGCTGGTTATCCATCCAAATCTCCTCATTTAGCTTTTTTTGGGTTTTCCTTTAGGGTGCACTCTGCTTCCCTCATGGAGATAGCCTTTCACCACCTCTTTTTACAACAATTTTTCCTCTGAACTGTTGTTGTTTCTACACCACTTTCCAGCAGATTTTGTCTTTTAGATCGCTGTCCCTTCTAACCTTAGATGTATTGGCTATTTTAGTGTGTTTTGATTAGTTTTTTCACTCACCTATAGACTAGTTGTTGAGAGGCCCACCTCCTTGGGTTTAGATTATTTCATTATTAGCTGCTTATTTTTTGTTTTGCACGCTTATAAACTATCATTTCCAAGTTATTTAGAGCTATACAGCACAATTTTTATTTTTCTCTATAAACGTCTAGGTTTAAAAATTAAAATTTACACACTTCACACACACACCCTAAGCAAAAAAGGGCTTGGTTAACACTACCAAGCAAAGACCCTAAAACATTGAAATCAATTGATCCTGCACCTCTCTTCCCTTGTTTCGACATTGTAATCGATTGATCTTGCACCTCCCTGCCCTTGTCGGTCTCTTTTTAATTTGTGTTGTGTTTGTGTCATCACCATTGTGCCACCAAGGCATTCATCCTGGAGACTTCTTAGCCATCATCCGCAATTTCCGGTAGGGAGAATTACTCCTCCGCATAGGATTCGAGTTAGTCCCCAACCGAGTGTGCACTCTAACTCTTCTTTTGGTCCTTTGGGTTATCCTTCTCGTTCCGCCTTTAGTTCTCCCCTTGTCACCTTCACCATGTCTGGTGCAGGACCTAATGTTGGTGGTAACCCCAACCCTCATATTGGGAATACCACTAGTGGGAATGCAACGGAAACTACCCTGGCTGTACCCTTTCTCCCTTTCATGGCAGGCCTTGGCCTCCCCGACTTCAACCAGTTGATAAATGACCCTATACACCATGATGCTAGTTGGCCTACTATGCCAACAAAGCTCCCTTTAGACATCCCAAAGTTTGAAGGCCTCGCTAGAGAAGATCCTTCAAATCATATTTGATCTTTCCACATGTAGTGTTTGTCTAACTCAATTACCGATGACTCTGTCCGTCTTCGGTTGTTCCAATGAATTATTACAAGTGAAGCTTCTAAGTGGTATGTTGATTAGGCCCCTTCCTCCCATACCACCTTTGCGACTCTTGCTCGGGCTTTTTTGTCTTATTTCCAGCTTCCCCTTCATTACAACACTGGTACCGAACTCTTGACCTCTTTTTGTCAATCGTATGCAACCTGCTTATCCGATTATGTTTAGGAATGGTGGAGATGAAAGAGCCTATGTTGAGCTCCTACCTTCGAAGACCATGTCTACATGGACTGGTTCCTTAGATCTCTTTTGCAACCGATCAGAAAATATTTCGCATCGCACTTTCCTCAAACCAAAGAAGCCTCCCTCCAAATTGCGTTAAAATATGACTTGATCTATGCTTAGTCGAGTTATGTTTATACCATTTTACTTGATCTTCCCAGACCCAGTGGTGCCAATGCACCGAGGGCATCTCACACCACCGAAGGTATCATTGGAGCTCTCTCTAATATGTATGCTCAACCCCACATGGGCTATTGATTTCCTCAGGGGGGGCCAGCACCTCCTGCACTTTTCCCCCTCTCGGTAGCACATATCCAGGATATGGCATGTCTCCTCTTTTTTCCCAACCTCCTGTTTACCACACTGTTACCCAACTTCCTTATTACCCGTATCCACAACCTGGTGCTCCGGCTCCTCTAGCATTAGCACCTCCTCCCTTGCGTTCTCAACCCCCGCAACAATAGCCACCACCCCCTCAGGGGCAGGTATATGCACAGCAAGGTGCGACTAATCCTCCTCCCTCCAAAAGGAAGAGGGAAGGCACTCAAAATCAAGTTGCCCCTAGTAATCCCAGACCTAATCAAGGTAATTATCCTAACATGACAACCCAGCAACAAGGCACTTAGCCCAAGCAGGAAAAGCCAATTTGTACGAACAAGCCCTGTTCTTGTTGTGGTTTTTATGGTCATTATATGCATGATTGTCCCCTTCTACCATATATAAGACAATTATGGGAGTCTCAAGCAACATTTAGAGGATAGAAATCCATCCCTTCCATTCCTCCCAGTCCTGCACCTAGTCAACCAACTGTGTTTACTAATCCTTTCCCTCAGCAAGGATTTGTGGCTACCCAACCACCTGAAGGTCAGGTGGCCACCCAACCTCTTTTATCTGGTCCCCTGATTACCAGATTATCATGATGTCTTCTGATTAGCCTTCTAAACCTTCTTCTCCTGTCCCTTCACCTTCAGTTGGTACTCATGACACCCTTTACCCTCCTGGAACAGTTCCTCTAGGCCTTAACCATCTTGGAGCCATCCCGCCTGGTCATTACCCCTCTGGTCAGATACCATTCCTAGCTCCCCCACCAGGAGTGTACACAGTACCTGCTATGGCCACCCTCTCTCTTCCTAACCTGACCCTTGGGATGCCCGTCTGGTACCTCGATCCTCCAGCCACTACCCCGCCTGGTCAACCCAAATCTTATCTTGCTTTGACCCCGGTTCAACCAGTCCCTATGACTTCTCTCGCTACAACAGTGCCTCATTTACCTCAATAGGAAATACCTCCCGTTGTGACCGCTTCGGATAAGAAGGGCAAAGCTCGCAAGGGGGCATCAAAGGACAAGGCTACCCTGACAAACCCTACCCCTTCTCAACCTCCAAAGTGTACCATCCAGTGTGATTTATGTGATGTTGTTGGCCACGCCACCCATACTTGTCTGGAGTTGCCTCACCTCAAGTCCATGGTTAATGAGACGTTTCTAAAATCTGATATCCCAGAGGTATATGTCACTATACCCGATTCAATCCCGAAACTCAAACCATTGTGCACAAATCACCCTTGTGATTTGTGTGATTTCCATGGCCACTACACTCACCTCTGGCTCACCTTGAAGAGTATCGTTCCTCTTTATAAGCCTTATGCCAATTCGAGGCCAAGCGCAATGATTCAACTGCTCCCTTATTTTCACATCTTTCTTCGGCAACACCTGATGACACAGATGCTCCCATTGAAAATCCCCCTTATGATGTCGAGATAACGGGGCCTTGGTCCTCCATCTGCTATCTATCATCATCTATGAGACCCTCGATGGAAGTCCCCTTCGAGACTCCCCATGATGTTTTGCATGACCTCCCTTCAACGACCACCCCGAGTTCAACATCAGTAGATCCCTTATCTGCTCACTTTTTTTCACCCCTTGTGACGATGTGCATGTGAACCTCTCTTCTCATAATGATGAGTAAGTTAGCTTCGCTGCGTCAGGTGGTCTTTCTTCCATCAGTCACCCCATCTTCTATTTACGATGATGACATTATGGAAGTAACCACCAACCCTGACTTTATCTATCCCCCCTTACATCAAACTCATGCATTCGAACCACATGCACCTTGTGGACATTACATTGACACCAATTTTTGGGTAAGGGGGCACCCATATTTGAGAGACCGGGAGAGGTAATGCTCCACAAATCTCCTAGTGAATCTAGTTGTAACGACTCTAGTCCCATTCTTCTTCCACATTTAGAAGAACCTCTAGAGTACCATATCACTTCAGATCACTCTAGGGATGATACCCCTCATCATTCCTTCATGTTACATCAGCGACCTAGTCTGATAGACATTGTGGTTGACCAATCTATGGGTTTTCTGGGAGAGCATCAGTTCACTATCTCAAAATCCTCTCTTTGGGATAGTAACACCATGTATGCCAACCCGGAAACTTAAAGTCCATTTGATTCATATATGCAGTACCAAAAGAGATTGGTAATCGTCTATTTCCCTTCTCAAAACTGCAAAACCATACCGAAAACAAATGGCACATCACATCATTAAAAGGTTTTTAGATTTCCCTTTTTCTAAATACATTTTTGCATGTCCACAACATGCTTTGGGGCACCTATGCCCCTCAACCATAAAAATCCCATATCTTAGCCAAAAACAGCACTGAAAACCCCTTTCTCTAACAGGTCACATTGTTTAGGTCATTCCCTGGGACAGGTCACAATTTTTTGTCCAAGACATGTTACCTAGGTCACAGAGAAGACCCCAAGAAGTGTGACCTGACTTGTTCATGAGCTCTGGGTACCTAAAATGAACTTTCAATCCACTGAAATGAAAGAGTAGGATTAGGCCTCTTACCTGCAACTCACTGCTCTCAATTCCAATGGTTGGTTTTTCTGCTACCATCACCACAAGATTTAGGGCCTTCTCTCCTCACTACATTCACCATAGCTCCACCTGCGAATGAGTGAATTGGGAAGGAAAATGCCTTATTAAAAGAAAACCCCTAATTTTTCTTTCGCCTATTGCGGCCAAACGGTAGCTTACTTTGATGAACTGTATGTACCATTGGAAAGCCCTAAAATGGGTATCTGTTAGTTTTTAGTGATTTGATACTTCACCGAGACACATTTTCCCAAGAAGCACCACTTCACCCTTCCTCAAAATCGAATTTCTTCACTTGCAACACTCGTACTAGGGGCACCACGTTTCCTCCATACTTTTCCACGCCCGTGTCAACTTTCGTCATGAGTTACCATCTTGTACTCATGCTTTTATGGTCCCCATTGGACCCTTTACATGTGTGGAAGCACCATCGATTCACCCTTGTTTAGAGCATTCGAGTTGATTCATCATTGCTTTCATAGAGTCTATCCCTAGTCCCTTTGCATCCCGCTATAGTCTTCCACCCTTCATTGCTTTGTCCCTCTCTCGTGTTGCACATTATGGCCTTCAGTCCCATTGTCCCCTATCTCTCATGATGATGTGTAAATCGCTGCCAGGTCATTCATGCCCTTTATGCTCTAACAAGGGAAGTCATCCGTTCGCTACTCAATACCCCCCATTTCAACATCATCATTGGTGTCAGTCTGTCAGTCACTCTACTATTGTCTCTCATGCCTTAGTTGAGGATCCCTTATTACCTCACCTATGGTGGACCTCCTTCTGTCAACATTAACTCATTCATTCCAGAAGACAGGTCTAGAGGGAGATGTACCTTGGTTCCAGCTTCCACTCTTGTTCGGTGCCCTGGATCAGGCAAAGGGACTCCTTATTTCCCTTTGACTTTATTGGTTCTCAGCTCCAGCTCCCTTCAGCATGATCGAGATCCATATACTTGATGGTTCAATGATGCAGCAATTGATATCGATGATTCCTAGGTGTGTGTGAGATGTATCAACCCTCATGAGGGGGTGGCCCTATAGGTAGCCCCCCACATACCTGGATGACTTCTTCACTTCAGCCTTCGATGCAGCTCCATAGATTTGATGATACCGACCTCAGTCACTTGCAGCACCTTCTTGATTGCATATATCAGTCATATTTTTAGAGCCCTTTCCTATTCACAGGGGCATATAGGTTGTATTCATATATCATGTACTAAGATATTATTGAACAAAGTCCTAGCTGTTATCCCAAGCACAATATGTATGTGGGAATCATTGTCATGTTATTCATCTAGCTCATGTTTATGCTAGCATATGCGTTATTATTTTGTCCCATGGTTTTCCAGACGCCTTATTGTTTGTACTATTGCCACGGCGGGCATAGATATGCCTTCCCCGCCGCCTATAGCAGGTACTCACTCATCAAAGAGACTTTTCGCACCTGTAAGTCTCACCTCCTCAGGGTCTAGTTCTTTCAACACTTTGGTCTACCTTATACTCCTCTCTCTTTGACTTCCACTTTGATGTCTAGTGATTGAGTTCTTACAATGTACTTTGGTCATAAGATTAGCTCCTAAATCTTGCACGCTAGGGGGTAATCTGTTACACCATTTTTTGGTCATCTAACCCATTGGTATTAGATGGACCCTAGTACACCATGTAAGACCAATTTTACCCCAAGTATAATTGCATTCACTATGAAAATAAATTAGTAAAACCACCTTTATTAAGCTGTTTATGGTCTAAATAGGAAAATCAATGGGGAAACATTAAATAAATCCATATTTGTTTGACTTTCCTCAAGGAATAATTAGTTAAACAACAGTTTAATTAATATTCCTAGTTATATTTAACCCAAAGCAAGGAAATTAATTAGATAAATCATTATTTATCTTATTATTTTCTAAAGAATAATTATTTAAACATTATTTAAATAATATTCCTTGTTAAATATGACTAAATCCCCCTTAAATGATCAAATAAATCATTATTTATTTGATTATTACTCAACCATATCCTTAAAATGATAAATAAATCATTTATTTATTTATTATTTACAAATAAGGGGATTTGACTCAAGTCAAATTCTTTTTCCCTCCAACAAATATAATAAAAATATTCCATAAAAGTTGGATCTTGATTTGGTTAATAATATTTTAACTATGCACCAATATCTAGACTAACTCAATATTTTGTTATAAATAGAAGGGCTTTCCCATTCATTGGTCACCTTTTGTTTCCTAAAGATCACTCTGGATCTCAACTCTTGGTCTGACTATTGATCCACCATCATAGCCATATTTTTCCATTTCTGTCTGGGTTTCTACACCATCAAGAGAGAGAAATTCTAAATCTAAAGTGCTGAGGACTTACAAGAACCCATCCCATTGAGGAGAACTGGGAACACCCTCTTGTGTTTTCCTCCCAGGTGCCATTAATACAAAATTCATTTGATATATTATTCTCTTGTCTATTGGATGCATGGAGTAAATCTTGTTTTTTCTACTGTTTAATGTCTTATAATGCACAGATCTAGATTTTTGCAGCATTTATCTTGATCACCTAACTACAGATCTGAAGATAGTAGCAGTCATTTCTGTTGTTAGGGTTGTTTGTCATGCGCAGATAAAGTGGTATTTTTTCGTAAACTTGGAACTAAGATTCATACTAACAAGGAGTTTTATTCATCTGATGCAGCATCTTCATCCTTCTCCTTCCATTTCCAGTTATTGAGTTGCAGTTGCTACCCTGCAACTCTGACATTTCTGCAGTTTTGCATATTTCAGCCAATCCTTCCAAGATTGACTTGAAATAATATTTGGGAGCTTAGATATTCTCTCCCATGATTGTATCAGCCATATGTATGTATATCTATGCTCTTATGTATTTCCTGTAGCAGTACTCTATCTATGACTGTGCAGTTTTGATCCATAGACATTCTGGTATGCAGCAACATTTCACTATTCATATGTGTATTCATGGGAGGCTTGTTGCCTTGATCATCTAATGTGTATTGTACTTATTTTCTGTTGATATATACAGTAAAATGGCTTTAAATTTTTCATCCATGTTGGTATGATGTTATTCACTGTTATTTCCAATTTGTGTTTACATATTGTTGGATCTCCAATTTAGGAATACTATAACATATTCCTAACATTGTAGATTTTTCCTATTTTGGGATATTACAGTGGTATCAGAGCATAATCTTGGCTCAGCTTGTGGATCTCAGCCATGATTCTATCACAAAAAGAGAAGATGAAGATTCCATTATGTGGAGAAAGAAAGGAAGATAGTATTACAAATCTTCTTCCCAGATCTGTACAGAGCATTCATGAATATTTCAAGAAGATAATAAGGGAGATGTATACAGAATATCTGAGAGGGTTTGAGACTGAGTCAAACTCTATATTTTCTTATGGGGAGTGTGAGAATGCAGCCACACCCTATGATGCACAACATGGTCACATGGCTAGTTTTTCCATAAGAGAAAGAAAAGAAGAAGGAATGCCTAAGAGGGGAACTCTTAGTGGTTTCTTGCATGAGTATGAATCTCAAACTCAGAAGTTTAGAGATCATATCACTTTTATGGAGTTTTTCAAGATCAAGGTGAGGAGGAGCAAGCAGCATAATGTGGGTAGATTTCTTCTGTCTACCTTTGATGGTTCCCCTACATGTTCAGCCAGGGCTTGGCTGGAAGAGCTAGAAACCTTTTTGCAGCGGCACCAAATTTCTGAAAATGAAGCCATCAGAGTAGCAGTGCTGAATTTTGGAGGTAAGGCCTGTGCATGGTGGATATTTGAGTCTTTTTCTTTAAATAATTCTAATGCTTCTTCCTATGCAGGGTTCATTAAAACATTGGTGGAAAAGTTTGATAAGAAAATTTCTGAAACACATGTGGTGAAGAAAAACAAATCTAAACAAACAAAGAACTTACATGTGATGGAGGAAATCATAAAACCAAAACCACTTCATAAACCCATGAAATAGGCTGATAAATTGCATCATAATTTTCTAGAGGCAAGACCTTTATCTTGTATGTTGGCACAAGAAGGTATGGAGACCCCTTTTTCGAAGGAGGATCCAATCATTGAGAGGTTTCCCATTCATGTTGAGGAGGTTGAGGGCAACAACGCTATTAGATCTGGAGTTGATCTAGCACCTCATGCAAAGGAAGGAGGAGCTCTTGCTCCAACTAGAGGGATTCTTGCATCTTTGCAAGGAAGTCCCTAGGATCTCATGTGTGGAGTTCAGGGCACAACTCATGTTCTACATGTACCATTGATGATGAGGTGTGGAACTATGGAGATACAAGGAGGATATAGGGAGGATGAACATCATCATGTGATGAGGAGCACACATCCATGTCTATTTCATGAGGTTGGTGCACCTAAGAGGGAGACTGGATTGCGCAGTGAGAGCAGGGACAAGTCTGTCCATTCATGTATGCAGTCTACTCTTGATGATGATGTCTCATTTCATGGAGACATTTCATCAAGGAGACCACCAGATCAACAGATGAGAGATGCTTCAAATTTTGAGGCACCATTCATTGATTTTGGAGGAGTGGAGACCTTGGGAGGTAATTTTACAGCGCTGAGAGTCTTGGGTAGACTCAAGGAGAAGAGAGGAATTCTCTCAACATCATCTTTACGCACTCTCATTTCAGATTCTGCACTGTGGCAGAAGCAGCAGGGGAAGGATAACAGCCTTCCAACTTGCATCTTTGGCATGGGAGATGTGAAAGAAGAGGATGACCATATGACAGATGTTCATCATGAGAGACCATCAGTGCTATCACTAAGGAGGATAGATCCATATTGGCACTCCCAGCTATTGGTGGAGGATTCCAAGGATCCTTTCACTTGCATGATATTGGATGACCATTTGCATGAGGAGTGATATTTAGTCAGAGATGGGGTCATCTACTATCATGGTAGGATCTTATTATCTGGAGCTTCCAAGCTCAAGGAGAAGTTGCTACAAGTAGCTCATGAGAATTTCCTTTTCAGCCACACTTTTTCTTTGAGAGCATACCACACCATCATGGAGGGGTATTTTTGGAAGGGATTTGAGGAGGAGATATATTAGCATATGAGGAGATGCATGGATCATGTGAAGATGGAGGAGATACATAACTCTTTGGAAGAGTTAGCACAACCACCTCTTTTCTCTTCGAGGATGAGAGGAGACTCATCTATGAGCCACTCCATTTGTATGAGCAAGACATATGGTAAGGGTGTTGTTGATTTCCATAGTAATTTTTATAAATGTATGCACCTCTTAACCATATATGTGCAGGAATTTGCTCAAAGGAGGAATATTCTTCCTTCTAGATTTCATGGTCCACTTAAGGCCACTATAGATGATCACTCCCTAGGAGGATTTAGGGAGGATATTTCTTGTGGAGAACATACTCACCTTGCACAATACATCATTCACTTTCTCCAAACACATGAGGAGAATGGGGCAGCAAGAAGGTGGTTGAGAAACCACCCTATTTGTCACTCTCTATTGCAGTTGAGGGTCAAGCTACGCTGGTTGCATTTGAGGGACCTTTGTCCTTCTCCAGTACTTCATATGGCAGCAAGCATGATTCTCATTATGGTTCCCTTTATTACTATTGTTATTGCCTTTCTTGGGAGCATAATTGGGGGAGAGACACATTGGGTGGATGTGTCCTTTGCGGGAGGAATTTCCCACACTTTTTGCACTACATGTTCTAAGGGGAGCATGGGAGATGGTATGCTCACCATAGAAGCACATGTGTTTCCTTATGAGGTGAGCCATATTGTGGATGTGATGCCATATGATGATGATTTCCAACTCATCATATATGGGGATATTTGGGCCAACATGATTCATAACGTTGGAGAGGAGATCTTTGAGGATCCCATTTCCTTCTTGCCACTTGAGAGAAACATTATTGCAGTCCAGGATTAGCAGAAAATCTACACTTATCTTAAGTGGAGAGGAGGAAAACATGGGGTAGACTATTTTGTCTACCAAGATCAGATTTTCAACCCACCTACATTTCCGGAGCTCAAGGTGGAGGAGCATTTTCCGGAGTTTCCATGTTGGGAGGTAACTCACTTTGTATGGATGATTTCTTAGGGATGGGAGCTTCATATGGGGATGGTAGATACCAACTCATATAAGAACTCATGCCTCAAGAAGGCTCCTCAGTTTTATCTTTGTAGTTGCTTGAGGATAAGCAACATTTTGGAGGGGAGGACTGTAATATTCCCACTTTAGCACACAGCTAAAGGGAATATTAAATTTTGCTGTTTACACATAGGAGGTAAATAAATGGGTAAGGAGGCCCATACATTGCAGAAGAATGAATAAAATCCCTCATAATATGAAAAGGGAGATTCAGAAGAGCTATATTTCATACCCTCAAGAATGAAAGAGGACATTTGCATGAAGACAAGGTCAAGTTTGACCAAGTCAACAATGCTGGGATAAGAGGTGGAGACCGCTTGGAGAGACAACGTAGTGTGAATGGGAGGAATTTTCCTTGGTGGAGGAAACCCTAAGGAGTGGGACCTATTGTAGCTCCTAGAGACAGCCTTGAGTTGTATAAAGACCAGTGCCTAGGACATCTTAAATGCAAGGAGCATATGACTCAATTGACTACGGTTGGAAATGTTTGGCTCTCATGCAACTATCACTAAGATGAATGGTTTTAATAAGGGTGGAACCAAGACCCCAAATTTAAACACAACAACTAGGAAAACTGCAGAAATTGAGTACAAAATTCAATAATTAGATGCATCAAATAGCTCTAAAACAGAATGCTGTAAAGGGGGACGACTTCTAAAATGAATACACAGTTATCAAGTTATATATGAGCGATGAATACGACAAAATATTGAGTAAGATATCAACTATAATTGGGCTTATTCAAGGACAAGAATCCATATATATTGGTCTCATGCAGATATAAGAATCCATATATCTAGACTCGTTCAAAGATAAGAAACCATTGTAGTTAATATCAGAAGAACGACAGAAGAGATAGAAGACGAAACAAAGTATCATGCCTGAACCATATTTAAAGCGGTGTAGATGAGTAAATATGAGTATCTGCTATGATAGATTCACATTTAAACATGGGAGCACTTTCATTCCAGAGCATTAGATACAATAAATGTAGAGAGATACGAAATGAACATTTGTATTAAAAAACATGGAGAAGAGTTACAAACTGTGAATCATCCAGAGCGGAATCCCCAATTCCAGCAAAGCTTCTTATTACTGAATCCCTATGGGATCTTCAAAGATTCACTATCAAGGTTCATACAAAACACATACAGAATACTCAAGCTAGGAAGTCCTTTGGAAAATCTGGAACCTTTTGTTAGTGTTTTCTTCGTGTTTTTATAACCTCTAATTCCTAATGCGAGAGAAGATATTTTGGGAAAATATCTTCCCCGCGTGCTTGTATGTTGTTGTAGGTCTAAATCAAAAACAGAAATGATGATGAGGGAGAACTGCCTCTCATCATCTTACAACGCAGGCCTAAAGCCGTTTCTAACTGAAATGTAAACAATTTACTTAACTGAAAGTAAAACTGCAGGAGTGAAATAAGGATTTCACCCAAAATGAAAAAGTGAAAAGGACATAAGGTAAAAAGGCCAAATAGGCCTAGTAATGAATTATCATTGCTATTTGATGAGGTAGAGCCCCTGATGCTACTGGTGAGGGAAATACCATTAGTCATGGGAAGGACTAGTCTTTTGCGTTGGAGAATGCGGTACTGCTAGTAATGGAAGAGTTGGCCTTCTGTGCTGGAGGGTCTTATAGAATGGCCAATGGTCATGATCCATTGACTAAGACTTGAAACTGACCCTTATTATTGCTTTTATTTTCTTCCTTGGGCATGGAGGATCATCATCCTTGGCCACGAGTCACTGTGAATGGCTATGAGACGGCCTATGTACTTAAAAGGCCATGAAAACCTGCACAGACAGCAAACCAATTAAATAAATCATATGATGAGGGGTAGACTGCTTCAGATGGCTCAACAAGGGGTTATGGAGTGATGCGGAGGAAGTGCTAATGCATCAATGGAAGGTAAAACCATGGCGGAGGTGAAAACCAAGGTTTAAATCAAAATATGGTGTGGAAATATGATGGGCAGTTTCGTGGAAAACCGCTAGTGGTTTTCACGTGGGGGCTGAGTGGTAAGCAGTATCGGGCTGGGGGCACGCGATACATGTTAGGCAGCAATGTGTGTCCTTGAAAAAACTGCCATTTCACATCAAAGTTGCGTGTTGGGGAGATGCTGAGAAATGGATGTGAAAATGAGCGGGAGCCGTCCGATCTGGGCAATCCAGATCAATGGCTGTAGATGAGCGCGATGGACATACTTGTGAAGTCGGGTGGGGCCAAAAATGACATCAGTAATTTTTTCGCATAGCGGGATGATCAGTTGCAGGGTTATAAAAGTGGGAGTGATGTGCGCCGTTGGATGAGGGAGATCAATGGTCCATATCAGAGCAGGGGAGTGTAATTTTGGGTGAGTGATCAGGAAAGTAGCGATCGAGCGATGGAGTGAGGACCGTTGGGTCATGATGGACATCAATGGTGGAGATTAGCTGCGGGGGTTCTTAGGGGTACGGATCAAATTCTTAGCCTGTGCCTCTGTAGTAAATCTCATCCGTTGATCTGAGATCTTCCGTAGTCAAACAGGTCAACTGTGGGGGCACTCAAGATGTTAACTCATGTGTTGATAGTGCCTTCGGGTAGAGCGGAAGATTGGCAATGACCATTGGATCAATGAGATCAGTGGTGGAGATAACTTCAGAGAAGAAATGAGTGGGGTGCAAGGTGGAGGTGTGCTGGCCGTTGGATCAGGATGATCAATGGTCCAGAATGCATTCCGGAATCGCACAAGGGCATGAATGGTACGAGGGGAGGGGTGAACCGCAATGCAGTGATGAAGCGATGACCGTCCGATCAGAAGGATCGACAGTCCAGATCATATCATGGCTTCACATAAATGAATGGATGAGGTGGAGGATAGAAAAACCGTGAGACAATGCCGACCATTGGATCAATTGCGATCAACGGCTTAGATTATATCAGTGGGGAATGAACATCGGTGGTGAAAAATAGAGTGAAAATGGAGTGCAGGGATATGCGATGTGCGATGGATGGGGGCAGCGCGATGGATCGATGACCATTGGATCTGTGGAAAAGGGGCCCGGTCTCATGGTGGAAAAGGGGCTTAAGGCCTGATAGTTAAAAATGAAGGATTTGGACAAAAAATGAAGAATTTTGAAGGATTTTGAGGGTTTCGATAGGGAAAAAAAGGGATTTAAACCTGAATAAAGGGATTTCATTAGGTTTAAAGGGGATTTGATGGGGAATTAAGGGTAAATGAAGGCGATAGAGGGGGAAATGGGGGGAAATGAAAGACACATTTTGAAATGGAGAAATGATGAGGATTGTGAGTTTGAAGGCAGTTTTCTTGTTGAATTTCTGTGCATTTTGATAATTCTTCCATTGAACTGTGTTGTATTTTCTTTGCATTTTATCAGTGCTTATCTTTAGAAATCCCAAACCGAGTTGGGGGATTTCATAAAAACATTGGCTCCACTTGGGGATGACCCGTTTGTCCTCGAACATGTCGAGAACTCTGCAGACCATCTGTTAGCTTCCTTATTGTGAACACAGTCTCCTTGATGCCTTCTCTTCTCTCTTCATGACAAATCAAAACAGCGAGCATCATAATAAAAACAACTGAATAATGTACAATATCATACAACAAACCTTTCGTCCTGAATCAATACTGGAGAAAGGGCTTTAAGAATTTCCCATTCACAGGGGCTTCGAGCAAATCACCCTGCAAACTTTCCAGTCTAAAAGTGTTGTTTCCTCCCTCTCTAGCAATTTTGAAAGGTTCGAACCATAGAGGATCTAACTTCCCATGCTTTCCTTTCTCAGCCCTTATTATATCCCATCTTAGCACTAGATCTCCGACCTGCATCTCTTTCTCTTTGGCATAAGCCTGTTTCTCCAGGATGTTATAATTTAGCTCAGCGTCATGAAGCACTTGGCTAAAAAAGGCAATGGGTTGTTCATGACCTTCCTCATTTCTATAAACCCTTAGTCATGGGTGCTTAGCTTGAAATTGATTTCTTACTTGTCTTACCACCAGTTATGAATGTCCCAAGACCTTCAAGCTTTGGATATTCATATTCTTTGTTGTTTGTAGACCTAGAAGCAAGGCTTTGTATTCAGCCACATTGTTCGTGGTTTCATACTCCAATTTGAAATATAATGGGACCAGTTGTCTAGTAGGGGAGATAAGGAGAATCCCAGCTCCATTCCCTTCCTTTGATTTGGCTCCATCAAAGTGCAAGGTCCAAATCCCACCTTCTTCATTACTTGAAGACTGCTCGGTCTTTACTTGACAGAAAGATGGCTCCTGCAAGTAATCTTGGTCTTCCTCAAGCATTAGACAAGAAAACTCACCCTCTTTGCTATACACCAGTGAATTCACTGAATTATCGGCTTTAGTGACCATATTCACAAACCTTGTTTCCTGGTATAATCTTATTTCTTGGCCCCCAAACACAAGGATGGTCACATAGGTTAGGCCTAGCTTTATAGATCCTCTGATTTTTGTACCCCATGATCTAGATAACAGCATCCCAAACCGAGCTGGGATGTCAGCCACTACTATGTCCATTACCATGCTCTTAGCTGGGATTTGGGCTAGATTTACCACCAAATCATTGATCATACCCAAACATTTGGCCCTTTTAGAATCAAAAGAGTAGAGATATTTATATGGGCGAGTGATCTGTAGCCCCAATTGCTCCATCATTAACAAAGGTAACAAGTTATGGGATGCCCCGGAATCCAACATACAGTTGTGCAACAAAAAATCATGAATTACTAAAGAGACATAGAAAGTAGGAGTTGAAACATTTATCTCCTCAACATGAGGACCAAAAATGACCATAGGCCTTTCTTCCTGGAGGTTTAAACTATCTGGGATTGGGGTTGCTCCTTGAGGAAGCATGAAAGAAGACACCTGAGACTGGTAGGCTAGCTGTTGTAATAGTTCAGTCAAAGGGACGAGAATTTTTACTTTTTCCAGCTCTTTCTGAAGGCTAAACACAGGAGGAGGCTTCTCTACAAGAATTTCCTTTGCCTCTTTACTCTCGGCTGGAGGTTTTTATTCCTTTGGGATAGGCTTGACTTTTGCAATTAATTTGGGGACTATATTAGAAGAAGATGGAACATAGACATTAGGATGCAAAGGTTCAGTCACAAGTTTCTTACCTTTATCTCTGACTTTCTGAACAACTGTCTCCTTTTGAGGCATCTCTTCTTCTTGTTCTTGTGTGCGGGTTCTCTTTCTAGAGGACTTGAGATCATATTTTCTATGAAACTGTGCTTGCATGAAGTCTACAAATTGTTTACAGTAATCATCGATCTCTGGATCTTCAGTAACACTTGTTTTTTCTTCTTCTTCTTGCAAGGAAAGTTCCATTCCTTCACCTTCTTGCAAAGAAGACTCAACTTCATCGTCATCTGAGTAAGCAAGATATTGATCATTTTTCCCATCAGGAATGTCTTCGTTAGGGCCATCCATCTGCCCTTCCAGATACAGTAGGGGCTATATGTGGTCTTGCTTCTCCTTCCGATCTCTTTGCAATATTTGAAGAGGAGGATTTATATATTGTGGGTTAAATCCTCTATTTGGAGCAACTTGAGGTGGCATGGAGGAGGAATTCTTTGCTTCGAGCTCAATCTTGACCAGCTCAAAAGGTTCTTGATCATTTTATTCATCTCCTCAATTTTGTAATATGCTACCTCTCTATCTTGACCAGAGGTAGATGCTTCTTCTTTCCCTCTCAGTCTAGCATCATGATCTGGCCTCCCTTTTGATTTACCCGTAGAAGTGAAGTTAGATTCCACTTCCAATGTGTCAGTTTGGGCTTCATCCAAAGTAGCAAGCTTCCTTTCTCTTAAAGAGAATCCGAATTATGACTCAAAGGCTGCTACAAACACCACTTTAGCAGTGATATGGTGAGGCTTCATTTCATCTGGGAGACTTTTATATAATTTATTAAACCTCTTGATGAATTCAGACACATCTTCATTATGTCTCTTTCTAAGTGCGTTGAATTATGTAAGACAGTATCTGTGGTCCTTCTTCTCTCCCCATTTCTTGGTGAAGGAATTTTCCATCTCTTCCCAATTATTAATGGAGCAGTCCCCCAAGGTCTTGAACCATTTTCTTGCCTCTCCATCTAGAGACTAGACAAAAAATCTCAACACCACATCTAGATGTTCAACATTGAAATTTTCTGTGAAGGCGTAGAAAACTTCCAGGTGTTTCTCAGCTTCAATATCATTTTCTCCATTGAAACGAGGTAGGATCTTTAAGTAATCCTGAGGCATGTTGTTCAGGATCTAAGGCAATGCCAGGGGGGCATATTTTTTCAGTAGAAAGCAAGGAACAACCATCGGAGGTTGTGGAGGTGGAGGGAGAGTCTGATGTGTAATAGGAGGTGGTGGAAGAGAAGTATGTATGACAATGGGGATATACTGAACAACAACTTGAGGGGTTGATTGAAATGATGGAATATGAGAAGTGAAAACCTATATGACTTCTTTAAATTCTTCGGCTTTGGAAGTGGGATGCAGAAAGAATCTCGTGGTATCTACAGATTCAGCCTCATCTTTGACTTCAATATTTTCTAGGGAGGGGCTATCTGAAATACAATCAAGGGTTATTGCAGTAGAATAAAGACCTTGATCTTGAGCTAATTGAGAGGAGGATGGAGAGTCTTCCAGGGAGAATCTGGTAATATCTGTATAAGCTGATTGTCTTTCTCTCCAACTTCTCTTGTGCAAAATCTTCTCTGGATCAGACACTGAAGGTGTTCTCAACTGGGATGTATCTGACCTCAGCTATGGCTTTCGGGAAGCCAAGACTGCAAATAGATTTATCTTTGAATGAAAGTGGAGTCACCAAGGTGAGGGATATACAACTCCCAACCTTTCCTGCTCACCTATTTTGAAGGGTGTATGAATATTTTTCGAGGCCCAGGGATTTAGTTCTTTAAATTATTTCCCCGGAAATGGTGCCAGAAAGATGTTGTAGCTCCTAGAGACAGCCTTGATTTGTATAAAGACCAGTGCCTAAGACATCTTAAATGCAACAAGCATATGACTCAACTGACTACAGTTGGAAATTTTTGGCTCTCATGCAACTATCACTCAGATGAATGGTTTTAATAAGGGTGGAACCAAGACCCCAAAGTTAAACACAACAAATATTGGAACGGGGTCTCCTAACAAGCTATGAAACTGGTCCATTATTGGTTATTTTGATTATATTTAGTATAGAGTAGGGGTTTTTGGGTGGGTCAAAGCCTCGAAAGCATTGTAATGGGGTTAAATGGTAAACTAGGGGTCCAAAAACCATGGGTTGCGGACCATAGGAATGTTAAAGCTAGAATGTTATAAATAGAGAGGCATTTCAGATTGTAAGAGGTAGGATTTGATGATCTATTGAGGCAATCTGTTGTGTAAGCAATCTGTTGGGGTTTTTGGGGAACAGACTCCTGCTGGCTGTGTGCGTGGAGATCCTAGTCTAATAGTCCAGCTGTGTGCGAACCCTATTACTGTGTGTGTAGGTTGGGAAGGTAATTGTAAGTGTTGATGAATGAATGAATATGATGGATTATTAGATCTTAATCTGTGAGTACTATTGAATGACTTGCTGGTAATCACTGTGTTATGCACTTTCTGTCTTGCACTGCAAAGGTCTGTGTATTGAATAATAGGAACTGTTCTGCTCTGGTTATATCTTGCTGTGAAATTCTGTTTACTGCAGTAGATCTAGATCTGTTCTGGTTTATATACTACTGGGTTGATGTTATGAAAAGTGTATAATTATAGATCTAGTGCACATGGATGAAATTGGATACATAGTTAACCCTGCGTAGAGACAAGGTAATCTAAAAAAACGTAGCCTTTCTTGCCTTACCCCTCCTTTCTCAGGGTGCGGAAACCTGGTTCCAGCACCCACCCATACTACTTCGGGTGAGACTGTGACCTGCGTAAGTAGGTCACTGCTGAAAGGGCCAATATTATAGGGGTTTGTTAGCAAACCTTGCACACCGAACCTAGGTAAAGACCCCTCAAGCCAAGAAATGGTTCCATTGTCGGGACCGGAAAAGATCTGGGAATGGGATCGGGTAGTGGCATCTGAGATCTAGCATAGGGATGAATCGATCTACTTGGAGTCTGTCAAGACCTACACGGAACCCATCAACCACCTCGACGCTAGGGCCTCAGGAAGGGAAACTAGAGGAGCCCATGGCAGCGTACTTAAAATTACCTACCTTTAAAGGAGCAGTCGATGAGGACCTAGAGCGATTTTGGTTCATGGCCGATTCAGTATGGACAGCACAAGGGGTGGTAAGCGATATGGTGAAAAAAGTGCAGCTCTCCTTGGATTTTGAGGAAAGAGCACTAGACTGTTATATGCAGTACATATCTCAAAACGGGAGTGCAATGCTTCAAAATATCAAGGATGCCCTAAAACAGCAATTTCGGAAACCGAAATCCTATTCCCAACTTGTATTAGAAGTGGAAGACTTCAAGCAGGGAGCATCTGAGTTGGTCTGGGAGGCTGATCAACGGTTAAAGAAAGAAATTCGGGAAGGCAAGTCAAGTACGATGACAAACAACACATAGAATGGTTTATTGCTATGCTCCTACCTCACTTGTGTATGCCCATGGGCCATCGTATGTTTGAATCACAATAGAAAGCCTTGGAAGCTGCCATGAAACTCGAAGTTGCACCTAAGGATGACACAAGGGAAGGATTGCAAAACATTCATGAGTAGCTCAGGGCTATGCACATGGAAATACAAAGCTTATGGATGGAGCGAAGGAAGGGGGTAAGCACAGACCTTTGGTGCGAGGATTGTCGGGTGGGGGGACTGCATGATACAACCCAGTGTCCACAGCTAAATAGAGGTGAATTAAAGAAACAATGGTGCAGGTTCTACCAATCTATAGGACACAACGAATAGAACTTCCACACATATAACTTACTGGTATATCGGGGAACCCTCTATAGGGTACAATCTGATCCAGCCTCTCCAAGATCCCCTGCGAGCTTTGGTAGCTCCCTTGCACGCGGCAGGAGAGGACGGGGAGGAAGCACTGGATGAGGGCGGGGCCAACTGATCTGCTAAAACTGTGGAGAGGTAGGACACTTTGCCCAGGACTGCTCAAATCCCACTAGGCAGACCTGTAAATACTGCCGACAGTTGGACCATGAAATCGAGGACTGCCCGATTTTTCTAACAAAGATGAAGGACAAACAGGCTACCCCCACGTGAAATATAGAGAGAGGCAAAACAGAGCTAAGGAGCATAACACGTAGCATGGTCCCCCAGAGAGCAAGAGGGGAGCTTTCTGTTCAGAAAGAACTAGTTCCTGGGGAGCAGGAATCACTGGGAGCCTCTGCACCACTTCCAGAAGAAGAATTTGAAACCTTTTTAAAGGCATGCTTGGAGCTCCTACGTAGCCCACGGGCAGGAGAAAATCTTCAAGTATTACTATAGGACTGCACAGCCCAGTCCAGCACAACGATTGAGGTTAAGGAAGTACACAAATTACATGGCTATAAAAGGCACACCAGGAGAGAGATGCGCTTGACTGCACAGATTGGTGACTATGAGATAGATCAGGTTATTCTTGATCTTGGATCTTATGCGAATGTCTTACCAAAACAAACTTGGAAACGGATGGGGGAACCTAAATTAGACTGGTCCACCATCTAGCTGCGAATGGCGAATCAAAATAGGATCATTCCTCTGGGATGGTTGCCAAGGGTTATGGTGGATGTTGCAGGAGTAAAATTCCTGGCTGACTTTGAGGTCATAGAAATTGTGGAAGATACAGACCCCTATCTTGCACTCTTGGGGATAGATTGGGCTATCGACGTAGGAGGATTTATTAACCTAAAGAAACACAACATGGTGTTTGAGAACAATGGGACACGTGTAATCATACCACTAGATCCTGCTGAGGGCACACGGTATAACGAACCAACATATTAGGACAAAGAGCTCGATCACATCTACCAGATGACAACCCGGGACAAGGACCAGGATGATCCTGCAACAGGTGGGATATTCAACAGAGAAGCGGATAGGGAATACTCTTCTGATCCAGAGGAGGAACTAGAGAGGTGGTAGACCCGACTAAGCAATGCTTCAACCCTACACTACCCTCGGGTTGCAAGGACTCTCTACAACATCACTTCAGAAGTAAGGGACTTTCCCCACTTTGATGAGTCTGGTAACATCCAGGACTTCGTAAGCACATTAGAAGCTAGGGTACCTGATAATCGATGAATCTAGGTGCTTAATATGGCACTATGCAGCACACCTGCCTGATGGTGGGATACCCACAAGAAAGCAATTTTGGACTAGGAGACATGTCAGGATAGGATGGTGTTGCGATTCGTGCCCCCTGCCGATGTGCGCACAAGGATATTCTTGGGGCCCGGAGATCCCCAGGTGCATCTACGTATATGGACAACTAAGTGGGATGACCAAACCCTGGACAAGTGGATCCATCTGTTTATACATGCCTTGGGCCTTATCCCACTACTTGGTACTTAGATGCCAAATTACATCAACGGACCCGCCATTGGGAGATACTAAAGAAGGACTTCCTTGGAACGTTTGGACTCATTGGGGGAATGGAAACACTTGACGAAGCCCTGCAAGACCTTGATGCATTCATCTTTAAGAAACCTCACCCACACACCCCGCCAGATGTTCTAACATGGGAGGCCCAGATGCAAGACATAATCAACTGCCAGAGCTTGGTGATTAATGAGGAAGAAGATAAGTCGTGGAATATCTCTATCCTCGAATCTAAAGGGGAACATACTATTAGCAGACCATCGCTTCTGAATATCGATGTGACTCAACCTCTCCAGTTACGCAAAGTTAATATTGGGACAGAAGACCACCCTAAACTGGAAAAAATCGGGGACTACTGGGATGAAGGCACTATGAACAAAATCACGAAGCTACTCATGGAATACCAGGACCTATTCCCTACCAAATTCTCTGAGCTCAAGGGAATCACGGGGGACCTTGGGATTATTCACATCACTCTAAAACCAGAGGCATGACCCATCAAGCAGCGGCCCTACCAGTTGAATCCCAAGTATAAAAAAAAATGTCAAAGAAGAGTTGGAAAAAATGCTAACTGCCGGTATCATTGAACTAGTTGAACAGTCAGAATGGATCATTCCGATGGTCGTTCAGGAGAAAAAAACAAAAGGGGAAATCTGCATCTATGTGGACTTTTGAAAAATAAATGATGCTTGCATTCATGACCCCTTCCCCACTTCATTCTTTTATGAAATCTTGGATAGCGTGGCTAGCCAAGAGGCCTATTCCTTCATAGATGGATTCTCGAGATACCATAAGATCAGAATTGCACCAGAGGATCACAGTAAGAACAACTTTGCCACCGAATGAGGCTCCTTCTAGTACATGGTCATGCCCTTTGGTCTGAATAATGCACCTGCTATTTTCTCAAGGGTTGTAGTGGCCATGTTCAAGAAATTTATCCATAAGTTTCTAGAGGTTTAATTCTATGACTAGACGGTGTTTGGCTTAGTAAAAGATCATGTATCAAACTTGCGTTTAATGTTGGATGTGTGTGTCATAAGTACCAGATCTCCTTGAATGTCAAGAAGTGTGTCTTCTGCGTACCGTTCAGAATCTTGCTGGGTCATATAGTCTGTTGGCAGGGTCTAATGGTTGACCCTGTGAAGATCACTGTAATTATCAACATGGAAGCCCCTACCACGGAGAAACAGCTGCGCTCCATTCTCGGTCACACAGGCTACTACAGGAAGTTTATTCAAGGATACACCCTGATCACCACACCCATGGAACAGTTGCTAAAGAAAGATGTCTCTTTTTTTTGGAATGATGAATGTCAAAAGAGCTTTGAACTGTTCAAGGAGAAGATGGTTTTCATGCCCATACTGATATTCCCTGACTGGTCAAAGTAATTCCATGTACACATTGATGCGTTAGGCATTTCTTTGGGTGCGGTCCTCACACAACCTGGCAAAGGGGATATTAATCATCTGGTTGCCTTTTCCAGTCGAAAACTCTCAGGAGCTGAATGAAACTACTCTACCACTAAACGCGAAGGATTCGCTATGGTATATGCGCTGCAAAAATATCAACACTATCTGCTGGGAGGACACTTTAAGATGGTTAAAGACCATTTAGCTTTGAAATATCTGGTCAACAGGTCTGTGTTGGGGGGGAAGATTTGTCACTGGTTGTTACTGTTGTTGTCAATCCTAGAGACAGCCTTGAGTTGTAAAAGACCAGTGCCTAGGACATCTTGTGCACTAAGGAGCGTAAGATATGATTCAAGACTTTTGACAGCATGAGGCTCTTTACTACTTCAACTTTCACAAGGGAATATAATATAATTGGAACTAGAATATTCTTAGAGTCAGTAAAATTACAAGATGTTGCAGAGGCTAGGAATGAGTCCTTAATATAGATGCATCAGACAGCTTGAAGACAACTTCCTATAGGGAGGCCTGGATTCTAGAGTGCTTTAAAGAGATTTAGAAATCAGATGAAGTTTGCTGTGTAGAAAATACAGAAGGATATTAACTACTAATGAGAAGGAACTTTGTAAACATATTTAAACATGAGATGGGCTTAAAAAGATAAGAATACATACATGTCAGTTGTTTTATAAGAATGACATCTCACAATATTTAATATATAGGAATAATGGGTGAAGTGAAAAGTGAAACAGCATACCATGCCTGAGCTATATTTAAAGTGCTTCAAGCTCAATATAAGTAACAATGGTGATAAATTTATACCAAAAGCTAGTGAGCCACTCGCATTCCAGAACATGATATAAGGAAGCAGAAACATAGAAATACACAGTAAACGATATCACATAAGACAGAGTTACACACTATAGAACACATAGACCAGAATCCTCGCATAGAGTAAAAATTCTTCTTGTTGAGACCCAACAGGCTCTTCGCATTTCTATTGAGATTCTCAAAACAAGCGTACAACAGTTCTTACACAACAAAATTATTTTGAAAATCTGGAACCTGTTTTTCTCTTCTGATCTTTCTTATATAGAAACTTCCATACATGAGTAGGAAGATATTTTTTGGAAAAATATTTGCCTCGCATGCCAAAAATTTGTTAAAGGTCCTTATCAAAATAATCAAAAATTGTAATGAGGAATGAAGGCCTCTCATCATTTGCAGCTAAGCACTCGGCCGTTTTGAAACAGAATACTAAACAAACGTCTAGGCAGAAAGTAAAATACTGGGGTGAAATATAAATTCCACCTGAAACTTGAAAATAACTAACTAAAGTAAAATTAAAAATGTCGCTAGGGCCGAATCATGAATTAACAGTGTTTCATTGACGAGAAGGGGTCGAGGTGGTTGCTGACACTAGTGGTGGAACATTTGCGGATGAGCTGGCGATCTGGCTGGCAAACTGGGTGCACCTCTGCTGACTGTCCATTGAAGGTTTAGGCATAGCTGCGAATCCTTCCACCTTGATGAAGGCCTCAGTGAGATCATTTAGACTTGCCTCAGTAGGGATCTTATGTTTTATCAAATGAAGGAGAACGAATTATGGGCGGAGCGCTGAGACAATTTTTTTCTTCTTTTAACCGAGCGGTTTTATCTGACAAGATGTCTGTTCGGTCCCTTTCTTCCTAGAGTTGTGCTTCATATTTTGGTAATGATCATAGCATGGAAGGAGTGGTAGGGTCCCAGCATGACGAAAGTCCTGCCGTGGTGATCTCATCCCAAAATGCATCGAACCGGTCCATGTTGGCTGCCAACTGTTGTAGGGCCCTCGAAGCTATGACGCGGGCCGACTCGTTATCAATAATATTCTGGCATTCGACGGTTCCTTAAACTGACTTGATATTCCATGCTGCTCCGCCTCACTAGCTCTCAACCCTTTCAAGAAAGAAACATATCCCCTGGCGTGATGGGCTCTACTGGACAAGTTGAGATCTCCTTTCTGAAACTTCCTCTTGAGATAGAGTACAGAAGATTTTATTTCCTCGATGACTTTTAGGAACTCCCACTGCCCTGTTACTGCCGAAATGATCTCTGACCAAATAATATTTCTTCCATCCCTGAGGGTGATGTTACCTTTCAGGCGGCTGTTGAGATCATTGATAGTCTTCTGCTAGTCGGCTCTTGCCTTCTTCTCTTGTTCAATCTCCTTCTGCAGTGTCTCTATTTTTCTGGTATTCTCAGCCAAAGAGGCTTCCAACTCAGTGATTCTCTGCCTTGCGGTGGATGCCTGATTTTCTAGTATATCATTTGTAGCTTTGGCTGCGTTCAGCTGCTCGAACAACGAACTAGTCTCTGGTGGGGTTGTAGTTGGCATACAGCTGTGCATGTCCCAAGTGGTCTGCAGCTCCGTCAGCCTCCTCTGAAGAGTGGTGATTATTTTTGCCATATTTTCTTTTTCCTCTTTCTCCTTTGCCAATGTGTCGGCCAAGTATGCTTTTTCTTTCTCCGCCTGTGCCAATTCAGCCGTCTGAACATGGTGGGATGCCGGTATGCTGACCTTGCATTTCAATGACGCAACCTCCTTCTACAATTGATCTATCACATAGCATTGCGAGTTGGAGTCTCCAGTTTCCTTTCCTTTGATTGACTCCAAGAGGCTGCGTATTTGATTCGCCTGGGTGCGGGAATTTGCCTGTTTCTTCTTTAGGGTCACCCTCACTTGTTCATGTTTTTTCTCCAATTTTCTCAGTGCAATAGTGACCTGCATTACCTCGTCCTTCAACATATCGCCCACCACCTGAAACAGGTTACATTTGTCGGGTGTTGGTACCTTGGCCATGTCAATTGCATACTCCAGCACCCTGTAACTAGTGGTACCTGCATCAGGATCCAAAATAGCCTCAACCATAGACAATACAAGGTGTTCTGTGTCCACATTCATGGCAGCGAAAACCCTGGTGTGGTATTTTTCTACATAACCTTCCAGCTCAGCCTTGTACTTATCCCTGATCGTTCTATTTTTCAGGGTCCTTTCAACTGCAACTTGCGAGGTATAATCTCCAATGGCCTGTGAGACTTCAGAGAAGTCAGAGGAGGTGACACTGTCTCTCAGCACTTTGATCCCAGCTTTTCTCCTGTTGGCTGGCCATATGGTGTAAACTGCTCAAGTAGTTGCTCTTCCCCTATGAATTCTGCCTCGCTTGAGGCTGTTTTCTGCTTTTTGTGAAGGGGAAAGCCTGCTCTTGAGGGACCCACTTGTTCTTCTTCTTGGCCTCTATTGACGTATTCTCCTTACCCTGTGGCAGATGAATCTGTCTCCATCTACGAAATAAAAGGCCAAGTTTCAAGGTTAGCCCTCCACTCTATAAACGGTCTTGATTCATGTGCATAAGGAGTGGACTTGTTCCTCCTTCTTCTGTTTGAGATAATCTCCCGAGGATCATAGGGCCAAGTATTCCCTTGTCTTAGGTCCATGCCTTGCAACAACTTCTCAACAATGGGAAGGGTGTGTCTTGAATTCACAATAAACGGGCTAATAGTGATAGGGAGTCTCAGGATGAAACCTTTATTTGCAGGGACAAAGTGGAGTTGGTTAGACTTGAGAGTCTGCTGAATATACTCCAAAGCATAGACTCGTCGAGTAGGAAACACAGGCACCTGGTAAGGGGGAACTTCGGCTCCATAGACTCGAATTTCAGTGTAATTGTCAAATAGATACCAATCCCCAGTGCTCTGGGTTTTACTAGCTTGTAGCCAGCCCTTCATTTCAGGAAAAACCCTAGGTGAGGGCGAATCATGGATGATAGTATAGACAATGGGCATGAACTCATTTAGGAACCTGGAATAACCCACCCCATTTGGCAATTGGCGTAGTACAAAGTTCCAGTCAAAAATAGGTCGGGGTTGAGAATTGACATCGTATACCCTATCTAAGCCCAAACCCTCGAACTTGTCAGCATGCTGATATAAGAAAAGGTAGAAGACCATCGAACAAAAACAGAAGTGACCAGTTTATAAAAGATCTTGGAATTGGGTATGAATTTTAGTAGCCAAGAAGCCAGGGATATCCAAAACCACCCCCTTTTGAGACATTAACCACAAGAAATAAACACATACCCTAGTAATTTCCCCCATACTGCCTACACCTAAAAGACCAGCGATGAGGGAAAGGGTGGGCCGCACTTCTTCTTTGAACAGACTCAACGGGAAGGGTTCTGCAGCAGGAAGAGACGTAGCCTAGTTGCTGGTTATAGAGAAAATTAAGTCGTTTTGGTGTTCCCATGGAAATTTGGTGAACTGGGAGGTTAAAGCCACTTCACTGAAACTGGTATAGGTGGCACTGGTGGGAAAGAGGAGGGCTTGTCTGATAATGTTGGGGGAAAGAGAAAAAATCTTATTCCCCTGAGCAGAGGTAAACATGCCTCGACGCTCATCATAAGCATCTCTAAGCCAACAAATAAAATCGACCACCAGGTAGACTGGTGGGGTAATCTGATGATATAAACCTGATACAACCACTCGATATCGATCCCTATTTTCGACATGTCACTTAAAAATCTTGGGTTTTATACTGTTGATGGGAAAAGGGTATTGGGGGTCACAGATTTTGGCTTGCAGGTCGATGAAAGGCTCGAACCCGGGAGGGTTTCTGGTTTCTCGGTCGTGAGGAGTCTTTGGTTCAGTTTTCTTGGGTGTGCCCCTTCCCATGACTGACATATAAAATTTTTTAAAAATGAAAGGAAAGCAGAGGGAATATGAGGGATGGAGTACTTGTGCAGTAGGGGAATCTACTCGGGAAAACGACGCGGGGGGTGTTGATAGTGACTAGGTAGAACTTGGCACTAGCTCCCACTTAGTTTATACCGTAGCTAGAAAACCTGTGAATTTTACTGCACTAAAATACGGGAAGAATTTTATCTAAGACTGAGCATTCTGAGGTAAAAGGCGAAGGGGTGAAATAAACCGGGGGGGGAAGTGCCGTAAGGACACTGACAGTGGAGCACGCGGCGTGTAGGGATTGGGTGTAAGCTGGAAGCAGGTGAACACCACGTGCCAGGTTTAATAATGGTACAGGCCTCAGTACCAGCTCACCTAGAAACTTACCTTACACTTATTCTGCATAAGCCATCCGTTCCTTGAAGAATTTCCTTCGTAAGGCTGGTTAAATACACAACGAACAGGTTTCTGGGGCCCGCACTTCACTCTGCCACCTCACTCTTGCCTGCGCTTTTCTCCGTCACATCATCTTTGCCTCGGGTCCAATCCATGGCACTTCACCTTAATTATGTTGGGGTGTGGGTCTCTTCCCCCTTCCGCTTCTTGACCCTCGCGGAAACTCTCATATGAAGAGTTCCCTCCCGTGCGTATTGTGGATGTGGTAGGATTTTTAATAATTTTTTTTCGTGTCCTTTGCACCATGCCTTTGCCCTTTTTGTATTACCTTTACCCTTTTCATTTCATATTTGGACTTTTCTTGTAAATATGCTTCAGTTCTTTTTTAGGCACGTGACTTGTCTTACATCGTTTCTCTTCCACCATCCCTTTGATGTTTCGCCTTCTGTCATAACACTCAATATAGGGTTTCTCAAGTTTTAATTATGAAATGACTCATTTTAATTAGTGATCAACAACTGTTTCAAGAATATGATTTTGAGATCATCGTGAAGCCAGGAATATTGAATGTAGGCCCGGATCATCTATCTCGTATTGATACTGGGGAAGAACCCAGTAACTTGGACGAAGGTTTACCTAATGCACAGCTGTTTTCCATTAAAATGGTGGATGATCACTTCGCTGATATCATTGAGTTCCTCACTACGGATATGGCCCCTGCTGTGTATTCGATGCAACAAAAGAAGGAGTTGGTTACCCGAGCAGCAGACTTTACTATCATCGTAGGATAGCTATACAAGCTGGGCGCAGATGAAATACTCCGCAGATACATATTAGAACATGAACAAGCCACCGTCCTCGCAGAAGCCCATGAGAGAGTAGTTGGCGGTCACTACGTAGGTAGGGATACAACGCAAAAGATTTTAAGGGTTGGCTTGTGGTGGCCTACGTTTCATCAAGATTCTTACATCTATTGTAGAACGTGTGATACCTTCCAAAGAACTGGACGATCCTCATGATGTGATGATATGCCATTACAACCCCAAATGGCCCTACAAGCTTTTGATAAGTGGGCCATTGACTTTATAGGACCCATTAATCCACCCAGAAAGAAAACCGACGTGCGCTATATTATCACTGCCACTGACTACGTCACACGATGGGCCGAAGCACAGGCCATGAAGTATTGTACCGCTGATACAGCTGCGCACTTCATCTTTGAGTAGATTCTGACCCGGTTTGGCTGCCCAAAGATCCTAATGAGTGATAGAGGTACGCTTTTTGTTAACCAAACGATTCAAGCTTTGGACGATGAATTCTGGATCCACCATCCCAAGAGTGCACCCTCCCATCCTTAGGGTAATGGGGCGGTTGAAGCTTTCAACAAAATTTTGGAGCAGGCATTAACAAATGTTTGTAATGCCGATCGCAGTGATTGGGATATTCACATCTCCTCGGTCCTATGGGCTTACCGCATGACCTGCAAAAAGATGACTGGTAGGACACCTTTCCGAATGGTCTATGGAAAGGAAGCCATTATGCCCATAGAATATGTTGTTTCTAGCCTACACATTGCGGAATTCACAAACATGGCAAACTCTGATATCATAGAAGAACGCCTGGCACAACTGGTAGCGTTAGAAGATGATCGTTTTATTGCTCAGTTTCAGCAGCAGGTACAAAAAGCTAGAGATAAAGCCTGGCATGATCGACACATTCCCCAGAAGACCTTTTTTGCAGGTGATCTTGTCTTTTTATACGACAACCAATTTGTGAAACACCCTGGAAAATTTTGGCAGCACTGGCTTGGTCCCTACATAGTTCAGAAGGTTACGAATGGTGGATCAGTCTAGTTAGCTACCCTACGCAGTGACATCCTCCCTGGCTTTGTCAATGGAGGTCGACTCAAACCATATCGAGCTATGAATCAGGGGGTCGCAGCAGTGCATTGACTCGGGACGAGTCACAATATTGTGTTGGGGGACTGTTGGAACGAGGTCTCCTAACAAGCTACTAAACTAGTCCATTTTTGGTTATTTTGATTATATTTAGTATAGTGCAAGGGTTTTGGGGTGGGTCAAAGCCCTGAAAGCATTGTAATGGGGTTAAAGGGTAAACTAAGGGTCCGAAAACCATGGGTTGCGGACCATAAGAATGTTAAAGCTAGAATTTTATAAATAGAGAGGCATTTTGGATTGTAAGAGGTAGGATTTGATGAGCTATTGAGGCGATCTGTTGTGTAAGCGATCTGTTGGGGTTTTTGGGGAACAGACTCCTGCTGGATGTGTGCGCAGAGATCCTAGTCCAAGTGTGTTTGGACCGTGCTGCTGTGTGCGCAGGCTGGGAAGGGAATTGTAAGGGTTGATGAATGAATGAATATGCTGGATTATTAGATCCAAATTTGTGAGTACTATTGAATGAATTGCTGGTAATTATTGTGTTATGCACTTTTTGTCTTGCACTGCAAAGGTCTGTGTATTGAATAATTGGAATTATTCTGCTCTGGTTATATCTTGCTGCGAAATTATGTTTACTGCAGTAGATCTAGATCTGTTCTGGTTTATATACTGCTGTGTTGATGTTATGGAAAGTGTATAATTATAGATCTAGTGCACGTGGATGCAATTGGATATATAGTTAACCCTGCGTAGAGACAAGGTAATCTAATAGAACGCATCCCTGCTTGCCTTACCCCTCCTTTCTCAGTGTGTAAAAACCTGGTTCCAGCACTCACCCATACTACTTTGGGTGAGACTGTGACTTGCACAAGCAGTTCACTGTCGAAAGGGCTAGTAGTATAGGGGTTTGTTGGCAAACCTTGCACACTGAACCTGGGTCAAGACCCCTCAAGCCAAGAACAACTAGGAAAACTGCAGAAACTGAGTAAAAACTGCAATAAGTAAATGCATCAGACAACTCTAAAATAGAATGGTGTAAAGGGGGCCGACTTCTAAAATGGATACACAGTTATCAAGTTATATATGAGCGATGACTACGGTAGAAGATGGAGTAAGATATCAACTATAACCAGTATTATTCAAGGATAAGAATCCATATATACTGGGCTCATGCAAAGATAAGAATCAATATATCTAGACTCGTTCAAAGATAAGAATCCATTGTAGTTAATATCAGAAGAACGACGGAAGAGTTAGAAGATGAACCAAAGTATCATGCCTGAGCCATATTTAAAGCTCTGTAGATGAGTAAATATGAGTATCTACTATGATAAATTCACATTTAAACATGGGAGCACTCGCATTCCAGAGCATTAGATACAAGAAATGTAGAGAGATACAAAATGAACATTTTTATTAAAAAACATGGAGAAGAGTTACAAACTGTGAATCATCCAGAGCGGAATCCCCAATTCCAGCAAAGCTTCTTATTACTCAATCCCTATGGGATCTTCAAATATTCACTATCAAGGTTCATACAAAACACATATAGAATACTCAAGCTAGGAAGTCCTTTGGAAAATCTGGAACCTTTTGTTAGTGTTTTCTTCGTGTTTTTATAACCTCTAATTCCTAATGCGAGAGAAGATATTTTGGGAAAATATCTTCCCCGCGTGCTTGTATGTTGTTGCAGGTCTAAATTAAAAATAGAAATAATGATGAGGGAGAACTTCCTCTCATCATCTTACAACACAAGCCTAAAGTCATTTCTAACTGAAATGTAAACAATTTACTTAACTGAAAGTAAAACTGCAGGAGTGAAATAAGGATTTCATCCGAAATGACAAAGTGAAAAGGACATAAGGTAAAAAGGCCAAATAGTCCTAGTCATGAATGATAATTTCTATTTGATGAGGTGGAGCCCCTGTGGCTACTAGCCAGGGAAATACCATTAGTCGTGGGAAGGACCGGCCATCTGCGCTGGAGAATGCAGTACTGCTAGTAGTGGAAGAGTCGGCCTTCTGTGCTAGAGGGTCTTATAGAATGGCCAATGGTCATGATCCATTGACTAAGAATTGAAACTGACCTTTATTATCACTTTTATTTGCTTCCTTGGGTGTGGAGGATCGTCATCCTCGGCCACGAGGCACTGTGATTGGCTATGAGATGGCCTGTGTACATAAAAGGCCATGAAAACCTGCACAAACAACAAACCAATTAAATAAATCCTGCGATGAGGGGTAGACTGCTTGAGATGGCTCAACGAGGGGTTATGGAGCGATGCGGAGGAAGTGCGAATGCAGGGATGGAAGCTAAAACCATGGCGGAGGCAAAAACCAGGGTTTAAGTCAAAATATGGCACGGAAATATGATGGGTGGTTTCGCGGAAAACCACGAGTGGTTTTCACGTGGGGGCTAAGTGGTAAGTGGTATTAGGTTGGGGGCACGCGATACGTGTTAGAGAGTGACGCGTGTCCTTGCAAAAACCACCCATTTCGTATCAGAGTTGCGTGTTGGGGAGATGCTGAGAAATGGATGTGAAAATTAGCGGGAGCCGTCCGATCTGTGCAATCCAGATCAACAGCTGCAGATGAGCACGATGGAAATACTTGCATGGTTGGGTGGAGCTAGCAATGATGTCAGCAATTTTGTCACATAGCGGGATGATTAGTTGTGGGGTTATAAAAGCGGGAGTGATGTGGGTCATTGGATGAGGGAGATCAATGGTTTAGATCGGAGCAGGGGAGTGTAATGTTGGGTGAGTGATCAAGAAAGTAGCGATGGAGCGATGGAGTGAGGACTGTTGGATCATGATGGGCATCAATGGTGGAGATTAGCTACGGGGGCGCTTGGGGGTACAGATCAAATTCTTGGCCTGTGCCTCCATAGTAAATCTTAGTTGTTGATCTGAGATCTTTCGTAGTCAAACAGGTCAACTGCGGGGGCACTCAAGGTGTTAACTCGTGCACTGATAGTGCCTCTGGGTAGAGAGAAATATTAGCGATGACCATTGGATCAACGAGATCAGTGGTGGAGATAATGTCGGAGAAGAAATGAGTGGGGTACAAGGAAGAGGTGTAGTGGGCGTTGGATCAGGATGATCAACAGTCCAGAATGCATCGCGGAATCGCACAAGGACATGAATGGTGCGAGGGGAGGGGTGAACAGTGATGCGGCGATGAAGCGATGACTATCTGATTAGGAGGATCAACAGTCCAAAACATATCGTGGCTTCGCATAAATGAATGGATGAGGTGGAGGACAGTGAAACCGCAAGACAGCACCGACCGTTGGATTTATTGTGATCAACGGCTCAGATTATATCGGTGGGGAATGAACATTGGCAGTGAAAAATAGAGTGAAAATGGAGTGTAGAGATATGCGATGTGCAATGGATGGGGCAGTGCGATGGAGCGATGATCATTGGATCTGCAGAGATCAATGGTCGGGATTACATCAAGGTTTCACACATCGGTCGAAAAATATAAAAGGAGGATGGAAATTGGGAAGAGCGATGTGTGATGGAGCGATATGAAGCACGATGAGCGATGACCGTTGGATCTGCGGAGATCAATGGTCGGGATTGCATCAGGGTTTCACACATCGGTGGAAAAGGAGTTCAATACACAAGGAATGTTAGGGTGGCGATGAGGGAGGACCATTGGATCTAGGAGAGATCAACGGCTAGGATTCCATCGGCAGGGGATGATCATCGGCAGAGAAAGGAAGGTGAAAGGGAAAGGGTGACCCTCGATGCGATGGAGCGATGCGATGGGCGTCAGATCTTGGGGAATGGACGGTCCAGATCTTATCGGAGGATCGGCCATCAGTGAAATAGAAAACTTGGAAGCGGGAACTTGGAAAGAGCGACGTGCGATCACCAATGGGCTTAGAACTCAGTCATGGGGCCCGATCTCATGGTGGAAAAGGGGCTTGGGCTTAAGCGAAAGGGGCTTAAGGCCTGGTAGTTAAAAATGAAGGATTTGGACAAAAAATGAATAATTTTGAAGGATTTTGAGGGTTTCGATAGGGGGAAAAAAGGGATTTAAACTTGAATAAAGGGATTTCATTAGGTTTAAAGGGGATTTGATGGGGAATGAAGGGTAAATGAAGGTCATACAGGGGAAAATGGGGGGAAATGAAGGAAACATTTTGAAATGGAGAAATGATGAGGATTATGAGTTTGAAGGCAGTTTTCTTGCTGAAGTTCTGTGCATTCTGATAATTCTTCCAATGACCTATGTTGTATTTGCTTTGCAATATAAGGCTGCTTATCTTTAGACATCCCAAACTGATCTGGGGGATTTCATAACAACAGGACCCACAGGGAGATATTTCTTGTTAGAAATTAATGGAGAATAGGTTACGTAGTTATGATTTGCTCTTTATTTGACATTTAGTTCCTATTAATTAGGAATCTGTTTTGCCTATGTATCTATTTAATTATTGATGCTTAATGAAGAACTCCAAGCCAATGCATTTGCTAGTGGGAGCTCCTGGTGATCTGCACCTGTGAGCTCCCATGTTTTTGTCCAAACTTCTGTCTTCTGCATTTCTTATCATGGTATCGGAGCTCAGGGAGAGCTGAGAGAGGCTGAGTGTGAAGGCCGCGAGGGCGTTTTTACAAAAGCTGTGAAGGCATTTTTTTTTCTGTGGTGTGCGTACAGGCTACTGGGTAAAGCAGTCGAGCTGACATTGAGAATGCGTTGATGGGATGCAAAATTTAGAATAAGCCTGCAGATTCACCGGTGAGCGCTGGAGGAATTTTGGGATTAAGGCAAGTTTTCATTCTGAGATTGCTACGTGAATGGTGTGGTCTCCAATATCATGTCGAGGACAAACGATGGGGTGGATTGTCTATGCTGCGCTCCTTTCCAGATCGATTGATTCATGTGTTGTTCACCTAGTATGCGGAAAAGAATTTTAGTCTTGCATAACATAATTTTCTCCAGCCCTGCATAACGTAATTTGAGGTCCTGCATAACACGATCTGTTTGCTTGATTGGATAATTTACGAAGAAAAAAATTCTTTTTCCCTCTAGTCAATAATTTCAGTGTTTTAGCTCACACTACTCACCCTCTGCGCATTCCATGTCCGCCAGTTCTTCATTAATTAATTCACAAGCAGTGGGGAATTGTTCTAATTCTGCACGTAATCCTCCATTGGAGCTGTTAATTGTTGCAGGGTCTATCTTAAATTGATATGATTTAAATATGAAATAGGCTGTGATTTGGGATTACATTCTACAATAGCACTGAGGAGACGATTGCCAACATAAGCCCATCCTAGATACAGTCGGAGAGCAGCGAGTGTGACAACTAACAAGCCTCCACCCAAAGCTCCAATCCCACATTTAAGAAGCTCATGTTCCGGATCCACGCTCACTCTCGCCACTGGCCACCCTATTAATACTGTGAATGATGTACCGATTTCCCCAAGACGCAGCCCGTATTTCCAAATGTCTTCATTCGCCCATGACAAAAAGTCGGAATTGGTGAGACTTTGATATTCATTCACAGGCGCACAGGTTGCTGGTCAAATAGAACCAGGCAATCAGTACCCCCAGGAATTCCATTAGCGAAAGGGGGTGGTGTCCTGTCTCCCCAGTTCTCCCAGCATAGTCGTACAGCCTTACATGACAACTCACAGAACTGAAGTTGAGACGACGGGTATTGTTGTTTGGATCTGGAGTTTTTTTGTTGTGATCGAATTTGATTGCAGAATTTTTTTTATATATATACTGCCAATTATATATATATTGATCTGACAATTTGATCCAAGTGTGGTTTAAAAAAAAAAAATTGGATACAATCAAGATTTTTTATTCTATTTTGAAACTTGAAGGCCCTCATTAAGTAAATCTTTTTATCCAAATTTTTTTTTTTCCAAGATGAATGCTCAGATGGCAGATTATTTAAATGAAAGCAGCAAATTGGATGGTTCCAATTACACAAATTGGAAATTTAAGCTTCAGACTTTGCTTGAAGTTCAGAATACCTATAGCATTGTCATCGGTGATGAAGGTAAGCCGACTATTGCAAATGGTGGAACGAATGCAACAATTCAAGAATGGGAGAAAAGGGAGCTGAAGGCAAAGGTTCTACTAAAATTTTCAGTTAAAGATTGCATCATCCCTCATATTCAGGATTGCAAGACAACAAATGAAATCTGGACAACTCTCAAAGACATGTATGAAATCAAGAACACCAGCCGAACCTTGTTCCTCAGGAAGAAGATCCTATCAATCAAGATGGAGGAGAATGAGTCTGTTTCATTATTCTTATCCCGGATAAAGGAAGTTAAAGATAAACTATCTGATATCGGTCAAACCGTGGAAAATGATGATCTGGTGACAATCACCATGAACGGTATGACAGATGACTATCAGATTTTTATAACTGGATTGAATGCAAGGGAAAAGCCTCTGTGTTTTGAAGATCTTACTGGAATTTTTCTACATGAAGAGGAAAGGAGGTCGTCTCTCAAGCCTCAAGATCCAGATCTTGCATTGATAACAAAGTTCAAGCCAAAAGGGAGAGCGATGGCTGATCAGAGGAGGGGCAACACATCAAAAATGACACCACAAGGTATGACCTTGTATAGAAATGACTCTGCTCTTGAATTTTTTTATTGTGGTAAGATAGGCCATATTGCTAAATTTTGTCGCAAGAAGAAGGCAAATCAAGAGAGGTACAATCAGAGAAGGCATGTAGGTCATTTGGCGGATGCAGATGCAGATACAGACCCAGATCAAAATCTAGATGTTAGACTATTTATGGCCGAGGCCGACACTGCTACTGAGGAGGATGAATCAGATATTTGGTCCGTGGATTCTGGAGCCTCCTCGCATATGTCAGGTAAAAAGCAATGGCTCAGAAATTTTAAAGAATCCAACTCTGGAGTGAAATTCTATCTTGGAGATAATAGTGGGTACGAGATCAAGGGACATGGAGATGTCCTTGTTACTCTGCCTGATGGTAAGATCAGGAATATATCTGATGTGTGGTATGTTCCTGGAATTAAGAGGAACCTGATTTCTATGTCCAAGATTCCAGATTAGGACCTCAAGGTAGAATTTTTTAAATCTCATTGCATTATTAAAGATTTGTTGGATCAGATGAAGCCCATTGCTACAGGTATTTGCATAGGAGGACTCTACAAATTGGATGTGAAAAGTACGCCTCAGCAAGCCTTGATGGCGTCAAATAAGTCTGCTAAAAATTTGTGGCATCAGTGACTTGGGCATATTAACTTTGGTGATCTCTTTCTGCTGCAAAACAAAGGTATGGTAGAGGGTCTTCCTGTTTTGAAAAAGTTTCATATTGATTGTGAGGCATGTGCGTTCGGTAAACAACATAGAGATGAATTTCCTGCCGTTAAAGATAGAAAAAAGAGGGATATACTTGAACTTGTACATACTGACTTATGTGGCCCGATGCAGACGAGGTCGTTAGGGGGGGCCTATTAATTTTTAATCTTTGTTGATGAATGTACAAGATTCACATGGGTGTATTTTCTTAAACAGAAAAGTCATGCTTTTGAATATTTCAAGCAATTCAGAAACATGATTGAGAAGCAAATAGGAAAGTTCATTAGGATTCTTCGATCATATCAAGGGGGGGAATTCAGGAAAGGAGTCTTCACCAAATATTGCAACGAGCATGGGATACAACATCAATTCACAACACCTTACACTCCTCAGCAGAATGGAGTTGCTGAGAGGAAAAATAGAACACTGGTGGAGTGTGCTCGTAGTATGTTGAAAGGTAAGAATATAACCAATGGTTTTTGGGTAGAAGCTGTTAATACTGCAGTGTATTTAAAGAATAGGAGTCCTACTAAAAGTCTTGAGTATAAAACTCCTTTTGAAGCATTGTTTGGCTTCAAGCCTGCAGTAAGTCATCTTAGAGTATTTGGCTGTAAAGCTTTTGCACATGTTCCTAAATAGAATAGGAAGAAGTTAGATTCAAAGGCCATTAAATGCACGTTCATTGGATACTGCAGTGAGTATAAGGCTTATAAATTGTTTGACTCTGCTACTCACAAGGTGTTTGTCAGTAGAGATGTATTATTCCATGAACAGATTGATGATGGAAATCCTGTCCAAAACAATGAAGAATGGCATGTGCCCTTACTCTCAGAAGAGGATACTGAAACAGGAATCAGTCAGCAGCAGGAACAGAAGCAGGAACAACAACAGGTACAGCAATAGCAGGATAATGTGGAGTTCAGTCCACAAAGGGAAGAAATAAGCAGAATAATTGAACCCCCACCACTCAAAAGATCAAGCAGGCCAAGACAGTTACCAGCTCGATATAGGGATTGTGCGCTTATGACTGGTATGTTAAACATTGCAGAACCTTCTAACTTTTATGAAGCTAGTAAAAGTCTTGAATGGAAGAAAGCAATGAATGAGGAATATGAATCCATCATTAAGAACAATACTTGGGATCTAGTAAAAATTCCTAATGATAAACAACCCATAGGTTGCAAATGGTTATTTAAGTTGAAATTTAGAGCAGATGGGTCTATTGATAAACATAAAGCAAGGTTGGTGGCAAAGGGATATTCCTAGATAGAAGGCATTGATTTTGAGGAGACATTTGCCCCTGTTGCAAAATTAAACACCATCAGAATGATCATTGCTTTAGCCACTAAACATCATTGGAAAATACATCAATTAGATGTTAAGTCTGCTTTCTTAAACGGTGATTTAAAAGAAGAAGTATACTTAGTACAGCCTGAAGGATTTGTTAAGAAGGGAGAAGAAAATCTAGTGTGTAGATTAAAGAAAGCTTTATATGGTTTAAAGCAGGCACCTAGATCCTGGTATGAAAAAATTGATTCTTTTTTTCTCATGAATGGTTATGAAAGAAGCAAAAATGATCCCAATTTATATACCATGTTTAATAATGAAGGGCATATAGTGGTGATTTCTTTGTATGTAGATGATTTGATAATAACAGGAAGTGCAGACAATCTCATTGAAGAAATCAAGTAGCAATTATCACAGAAATTTGAGATGAAGGACCTTGGGGAAATGCAATTCTGTTTGGGTCTAGAAGTTTGGAGAGATTCAAGTCAAACTTTTTTGTCCCAGGGTAAGTATGCTAAGAGTCTGTTATCCAGATTTAAGATGGATGAGTGTAAGCCTTCATGCATACCTTTACAGCAGAATAGCAAACTTCAGATGGATGATGGTTCGAAATATGCAGATGCAACATTGTACAGACAATTGGTTGGTAGTCTTATTTATTTGACTACAACAATACTTGACTTAGCCTATGCAGTGAGTGTTTTGAGTCAATTTATGACTCAACCCCATGACAGTCATTAGAGTGCAGTGAAAGGAGTATTAAGGTATCTGCAAGGAACATCAGATTTTGGTATTTTGTATTCTGACTCATTTGATGTTAAGTTGACAGGCTATACAGACTCTGATTGGGCGGGAAATCTAGATGACAGAAGATCAATTATAGGGTACGCCTTCGACATTGGTTCCGGGGTCATCTCTTGGTGCAGCAAGAAGCAGCATACTGTTTCTTTATCCTCGGCAGAAGCAGAATATCAAGCTATGTGTGTAGCGACATGTGAGGCAGTTTGGTTGCATAGACTTCTCCAAGATGCAGGGGAAGAACAGACAGAAGCTACGATCATCAATTGCGACAATCATAGTTCCATCAAACTGGCTTACAATCCTGTGTTTCATAAAAACACTAAGCACACAGACACTCAATTTCATTTTTTTAGGGAGAAAGTGCAGTCCAAAGAGATTTCTGTAGAGTATTGTAATTCTTGTGATAACATGGCTGATATATTCACTAAGCCACTAGGAAGACTGAAGTTTGATTTGTTTAGGGATACTTTAGGTGTGTTTAAAAATCCCTTTCTCCATTAAGGGGGGGTGTTAGAAATTAATGGAGAATAGGTTACATAGTTATGACTTGCTCTTTATTTGACATTCAGTTCCTATTAATTAGGAATCTGTTTTTCCTATGTATCTATTTAATTCTTGATGCTTAATGAAGAACTCCAAGCCAATGCATTTGCTGGTGGGAGCTCCTGGTGATCTGCACCTGTGAGCTCCCGTGTGTTTGTAAAAACTTCTGTCTTCTGCATTTCTTATCATTTCTCACTTGTTTAAAAGGAGGGCAAGGCAGCCATTGTTACTCATGTTATGTATTATTGATTTTATGGTCTGTTTAGACTCTTGTGCAGTCTCTTGTTGTTTAGCAGAGTTGCAGTGCTGTTTAGCACAAGGATCTCTTGTTTAGGAATCCTTCTCCTTCCAAGATAGGCCTCTTGAAGGATATTATACTTGATTCTCCACATTCAAGCTCAAGGCCAAGCCACCTCCTTCAGCTACAGTGTTATTTCCGTTCAAGTATAATGTTGTGTTTCAGGGTGTTGTAGTGGAGGTCCCACAACACCATTTACGAAGCTCTTTTTCAGAGGAGGGAGATTCCATTCCTTTGGAAGGTTAGTGAGGAAGGTTTCAAAGCTTATTGCAGATCTTGGAATTGGGCCAACTCATTCCCTTTCACCTACAACGCATTATCCCTCAGAGACTGCGTTATTTCCAGTGATCATTTGTAGTAGGGGCTTTGCAGATTGTTTGGAGGGTGAGATCTTTAGTGATAGGATCAGCCTTTCACTTGAGAGATCCATTGGAGGATTTTTATTCATCTGATGCATCAAATTCATCCTTCTCCTTCCATTTCCAGTTCTTGAGTTGCAGCTGCTACCTTGCAAGTCTGGCATTTCTGTAGTTTTTCATATTTCAGCGAATCCTTCTAGGATTGACTTGAAATAATATTTAGGAGCTTAGATATTCTCTCCCATCATTGTATCAGCCATATGTATGCAGATATATTTTGTTACGTATTTACTGTATCATTACTCTTTTTATGACTGCGTAGTTTTGATCCATAGACATTCTTTTATGCAGCAACATTTCACTATTCATATGTCTATTCATGGGAGGCTTGTTGCCTTGATCATATGATGTGTATTGTACTTATTTTCTGTTGATATATACAATAAAATGGATTTAAGTTTTTCATCCATCTTGGTATGATGTTATTCACTGCTATTTCCATTTTTTGTTTACATATTGCTGGATCTCCAATTTAAGAATACTATAACATATTCCTTACATTGTAGATTTTCCCTATTTTGCGATATTACATGGGACCACCCATAGATCACATGTCAAAATTTGTATATGGGAGCAACTGGAGGGTAAACACTAAGATTTTTGAAGTGCGATATGCAATGGAACCTATGGCCGACACATGGATCTTATTCACAATATTCGATCCATTAACTCTCTTACAAATTTATTTGTGATATACATTCTTGACCACTTATCTCTAACTTAGATCTCACAATATAATCTTGTCCATCCATATGACTTGCGTTCCTGTGCTATGATCTCCATCATCCATCTCTTCGCTTCAATTTTGTGCTTTCATCCTGACCATCTATTTTCTCCCTTACACCTCCTCCAAAACCCTTAAGTTCTTTTAAGGTAAATATACTATTTCTCTGTTTTCTTTGATTTGAAAGTAAAGGGCGTGGGCTCTAGCTATCACTAGGTAATGTCCTTCATTTAAACCTGAAACCACTTGCGGGGGTGCTTAAGAAGTTTTTTGGAATTTGGAGGGTGTTCCTGCAACTAATGTCAACTGTCGATTTGCAGGTGAGCGGATTTAACAAGACTGCTTGCGGGGGCTCTCCTTAGAATAAATATCGTGCAATTTGTGCTCCAGGTTTGCCGTTGGATCTGGGCATGTTAGCCCCCCTATAAATTTCTAACAAAGAAAAGTAGGGGGATAAATTTTTTTTGAGCCTACAAGGAATGCATCTCCCCTGAAGACACATCATCCTTGAAGTCTCCTGTGCCTTTGCCTTTGATAAAATTCCCTCTATTGACTCCCTTTATAAGGTTTCATCAATTACATAATATGTGCTCCAAAAGGCCCTCATTTGTCCCTTACACCCCTGCAGGATATCTCATGTTAACCTTTGCTTTCCCTTGTTCCGCGCCCCTCTAATTCTTTAAATCCTCTCCGAAACTCCCTTTGCACCTAGCACACTCCCTTGGTTTATGCCTAAATCCCCCTCATTCCCCTATCGTTGCCCTTGGCTGGCCTTAAAAATTTTTAAAAATGAGCCAAAAACCATTTTTTCTGCATAGTCTGGGCCTAGCCCCTTTCGGCCTAGCCCCCACACCTTCCCACCATGTAACCTCGGTGCCAGAACCACGCACTGAACCTAAAGGCGCTAATCTCAAATGTATTTCGACCAAATTTTTAACCATCGATCTGTTAGATTGGATGGCGATCGCCGCCCCCGCAGCATCCGCCATTCAACCTTTTCACTGCCTGATTGCATCATCCACCGTTCATTTAAACTTTGATCCTACGGTCTGTGTCGTCCTCCACCCGGTGGTCCCCGCCCGTGCGCTATTCCAAAACCATCCAGTTTCCATTGCACCACCTTCTGGGAGCTGGCGGTTTTCTCCAATTCGTATCGATTCCATACATCGTCTGTTGCGTGTCCCTGCGTACGGCTCCAAAACCGCCCTCCATTGCGTGTTATTGTTCGTCCAAAGACGCGGAGCGATATCGCTATGCATCATCCGATCTGTCATCGCCCATCCAACAGCCAGCGCTCAGCAAAGTTGCATGAGTTTTTGCTCAGGTAAAATGGACCCATGGCCCACTGTCCATCGCCCAACGTGTTTTCCACCGTCGATCTCGGCCGAGATCGGATGGCTCTGATTCATCCGCATATCCCCGTATCACCATGTCACCCTTTCCATGATTTCCATCGTATTTTCCCCTCCATCATATATTGTTGTTCCAAGGTCGATTTTTCGTAGGCTTTATTTAAATTCTTGTTGCACTCCACCATAGTCCCACGCTACTCTACCATATCATCCGTCTGCATAGTCATTATCACCCCCCTCCATTGCGTCCTCCACCTCCATGATTTGTTTTTCTTGATTAGTTTTATATTTTGCAAGTTTACAAAGAAGCGGGAACCGCCATGGTTTATATGTACTATCGTGTTAGCGCGTTGCCTAGAGGGAGGTAAATTCGGAGCTGGTGTTATAGAAAATGTCCGGAAAGGTGGAAGCCACATAAAAAATTAGCAAAGGAAATTTCAAACTTAGGAAACCTCTCAAGCGCCATTAAAATGAAGATTTCACAATCAAAGATATAAATGGAGCAGTAGAGAGCTTAAGGCACACAAGTGAAGATATATAAGCCTTAGGTTCAAAGATTTAGAGGAAAAGTACTTGATTGAAGACCCAGGGATCACACAGAAGGTACAACACACAGAAATCAATGCATATCAAGGTTTCTACAACAGCAGAATGCCTTTCCTCCATAAAGGACAAAGCGCCGATGCAGTTTTTATTCTACACCGTGCTCCTGAAGAAATTTCCACCCTGACAACAGTCCAAAGCCACTAGAGCATTTGTTTCATAAATATGGTATACTTCTCAGTCGTTTATTTATCATTTGTTTATTCACCAAAAGTACCACAGGGTCATGCAGATCAAAGTACATCAAGAGACATACCGAAGTAAATAGAGGCCTGAAGAAGACCACTCTTCCATCCAAAGAGTGGCAGGAATTGAATGCTCAGAATTTAAACAGAATGGGCTTCGACCCTCTTTCTTTTCAGAAGTTTTAATACTGAATTTAGTTCTTCACTTGCCTCCTATGCTTCCCTTCAGCTATAAAACTCATGAGATAATATTGTAAAGGTTGTTGATCAGTTATTAGAGAACTGCAAGTAGTTTCTTTTGAGACACAGTGTCTGTGTAAAGTTTTAAGATAGGCTGAGGAATATGATTTCAGACTGAGTATTCAGCTATTGGCAATGTTGTACTTGACTGGTATTGTTGTTTAATATGAAAAGAACATTTCTTTGGATCCTGATCTAAAGCAGCGGTGATGTTTTCCTATCTTTGTGTTTATATTCATTTCATTTCATTTCTACTGGCTTGCATCAGAATATTGGCATAATATTTACCAGTGTTAGGTACCCTATGTTTCTGCTCTCCTTTCCATTGATGTTTTTCTTCTAAAATGTGTTATCTAAGAATCGATTTCAGTTAATTTAACCAGTGTAGTGGATGTTATTGCCTGCTCTCTGATGTATGAATTAAATGTATCTATTCTTAGATGTTTCTTGTTAAGGATTCAGTTGGAAGATTTGGGAAAACTGGGGATGAGAGTTAGCCCTGTCCACTAGGATCCTTGTGCGACCAACTGGTTTTTAACTTTGTGCCCTGAATATGTGTTATCTCATCCTCTCCTACCTTTCCATATCACACAATCATCTTTAAGATCCTATGTTTTAGATGACTAGCCCAATTGAAAGCCTGCCTATTGACTAGCAAGCAAATCCTTTCATGAATCCATTGCCCAATGGTTTTGAATGCTCTCTGGAATACTTCACCTCTGCCTTGAATTTTATTTGCTCATCCTGGTCTTACATCGAACCCTTCTTTCCTGATAACCAGCAACCAAAATAAACAAATCAAACAAACAAACCTTGTCCCTATAACTAGTCTAACATCTTAACATTTGAGCTTCAAAGACAAATATACTTTGACTATTATAGAGAGATCCCTCTCTAGACCTAGGAGGGCTAGATCCTAAGGTATAAAAGTGGTTTGATGTTGTCTCATCTTTTGTTCTTGCCAATCTGGCCGAAACATGGGAACCCCAACATAATGGCGACTCCGCTGGAGAATTTCTGAGTTTTTCCTCACCTTACTATATCATAAGCCTCAGAAAGCCTACAATCTCTGGTTAGGTTGGTAGTTAAACACTCCTATTCTCACATCAACCTCTATACCATTTTTTGTGTTTTCCCATACTCTTGGACAGAGTCTAGAAAGGTCCAGGTAGCCTCCAGATCTCACACTCCTTCAGAGGTGACACATCTGGTAAAAGCCCTCCCAGTCAATCTCTGGTTAGAGTTGTTGGCCACCTGTAAATTTTGGTCTATCAAAAGGTGGCCAAAACATGTTTTCAGCCTTCAAGAAACACTTTCCTGGCCAAAATGTTATCTCTTGAAGCCTGTAGATGATCTCATGCTCATGTCTCAAGGTTTTCACTGTTATTTCTCAGAAACTCAAAATCCTGCTAAAAATTCCATGAGAAGACTACTGCAATATCCTCCTTCTTTTCCCCTTTTTCCGCTCAGAGACTAACCTTCATATTTTTCATCATTTTCCTTTGTTGTCCATTTTTCTCATCTTTCCTTCATGAAAATTGCCTTGCAGAGTTCCAAACTTCTTTCGAACTCTGTCGAAACCCTCAGAAACCTTTGAAAATCATTGAAAATCTGTGTAAAAAACCCTTTTCTCTCTTAAGGGTTTAAGCCCCTTGGCCTGAGTTTCCAAACCACTTCCCCAATACGCCCTCATCATAAAAACCAAGCGCCAAACCCATGAAGCGCTAATCGAATCGAAAAGATTCAAGTGTGCATGTTTGTGAGCCATTTCAAAATGTCGATTGCGATCAGCCCCTTTGTCCTAAACCGCAGATCGTATTATCATTTCATCTACCCCATAAGCCCGCAATCGGGCGCTTAACTATTGAAAAATCCCTTTCTGATCAATATTTTTCTTTGTAAAACTTGAAAACCCATTATTCCAAAGTTTGTTTTAAAATGCCAAAATCACGTGTTTAAATAAAATGGGTTGATCAAAAAGACCGATCGCGCAATCGCGATCGAAGAATTTAAAATGGGTTGATCAAAAAGACCGGGCCCAAATGTTTCGATTACGATTGGCCCTAGTTATATAAAGCCCGGGCCCATGGTACTCCATACACCCAGTGGCCCCGCAATCGAGCGCCAGCCTATCATATATATATTCCGCCCATTTCACTCAAAACCTTGGTTTTTATTGAAATTTATGGGTTTCTTACGAAGTATAAGGGTCCCGTCGGTGCAAGAAAACAAAGGATCTAGACCGTCGATCTAGACCCAATCGAATGGTTATCGCCCAATCGAAATGTTCCAATCGAAATGTTTCAATCGCAACGTTTCAATCGCAATGTTTCAATCGCAATGTTTCAATCGCAATGCTTTGTTGCTGCCCTCCCGATTGCTGATCCTCCGATTAAATCTGGGCCGTCCACGTGTCCAGATCGGATGGTCCCAGATCACCCCCACCATTGCTCATCGCGCGATTGACGGTTCTGTTTTATTCTTCCTCCCACGTCATTTAAAATTCCTCTCAGTTAATCACCACCGTTGGATGATGCCATCCAACGGTCCTGCTCTCTTCCTACGCCTCTGAAGCAGTAAAACCAAATACGCAGGATTTTATAACAAATTTTTTGTATTTTGCAGGTTTTCGAATGAATTCTTCCGCCATTTTTGAAGAAACCACAAAGGCCGAGGGTGATGATCCTCTGTCTTCTGAGTTCATAAAGAATCATTCGAGGGGTGTTAGATTTACGTTTTATCAGTGATTTCATGACCCATTGATGCCATTCGACCCCGCTACTGCCCTGCGCACCAGAAGACAAGCAGAAATCATCATTTATTAAAGAGTATCAGTGCCAAAGACAAAATTTATCAGAACCGGAGATTGAAGACCCAAAAACACAGATCTCAAGTAACTTAAAGTGTTTTAGGAAACGACGAAGACATCTGTCGAGCTGAGAAATCCTCCACCGCTATAAGAAGAGGCTAATTGAACCCTCTACAGCTCCAAAAGACACCTGCAGTCTCGTTGAGATCAAAGACTGCCGAACAATTAATACTAATTGAGCTATCTTATCTCTAATTGTCGGCAGAACCATTCGAGAAGATTAAAGAACAGTTCAGAAGCAGATATTTAGATCATTTCATCTCAGGAAGCAGAAATAAAGTCACTCCAGCATGACACCGAGCTTCAAAAGATGGCAAAAAGCTCCCACTAAGCTTAATTGTAAGTGTACCTCAATTAATGTTGATGAACACCTGTAGATTTCTCGATCGAGGCCCTCAAAGTACCGAAGAGTCATCTTCTGTATTAATTGATCCAAATAGATCTTTTCATAGTGGACCACCGCCTCATTCTTCTATAAATACCTCTGTAGAAGATGAGCAAAAGGTTGGTCTCGGGACATCTGAACGCATGTAATAGTCATTCTGAAGCCACTGGTGCCCTGTTTTGTAATTGAAAGATACATAAGCTGATATGAGAAGTTCAAATCCGTAGAGACCCACCGGGCTTGCTGATTGTAACTGGTTTGAACATCAATACAAGCTGCTGATTCATGGAATTCTGAAACTATGTCAATGGTGATGTGTTCCTTACTGTCAATTGTCATTTTACTTAATGTTTTCACTCTGTTCACTTTCTCTGATAAGGAGCAACAAACATAGAGTTAGGATATACTCCCCACGGTACCCTACTCTTACTGAAAGCTTTATCTGCTATGTTTTCTTCATTTGAATGTCCTCTTTGAAGATTTTATTAATGCAGGTTAGTTTAAAATTACTTCCCTGATCTAGATAGCTCTTTGAGATGAATGTTCTCTTTGTTATCCTTGGATTTTATCAATGCAGCGTAGTTTAAAATTACTTAGCTGATCTAGATTGCTCTTTGTGATTATCATCTGTGTTCCCTTATCGAATATGCTGAAGCAAGCTGGTTTAAAAGCACTTACCTGATCTTAAGCTGTTTGAACTATTTTTTAAATGTTTCTGATGGAAAGTACTTCAATGCAGGCTAGTTTAAAAGCACTTACCTGATCAACAGAAATACTTTTATGTTTCTCCTTAAGTACATGTTGAAATCAAGCTAGTTTAAAAGTACTTACTTGATCTTAGTCTGTGCTTTGTTTTTTCATTTGTTTAAAGTCTTTCACTGCCTATTTGTTTCACTCCATTAATCACCTTAAGAGATCCTTTGATTTACATGACTTGCTCCATGGATCCTTCTTGAATTTGCTATCCAATTAAATCCTCCTATGACTCCATAGCCCAATGGGTTAAATTTTTCTTTGTCCTTTGCTATCAGCTGAAACATTCCTTCATTTGCAGGCTCTTCACCCTTTATTTTGGAACTGCTTTTACCTTCACCATGTCTTCGCCCAACCAAAAACAAACAAAACAAACCCATGCTCTTCATAACTAGCCTAATATCAAAATTCCAGTCTTTAAAGATCACATCTTTGAACTCATTTATAGAGAGATCCCTCTCTGGATTGAGGAGGGCTAGATCCTTGAATCCCAAAGCGGTTTGATGTTACCTCTGCAGTTGGACTTTGCCAATCTTGCTAATTACAGAGTGATAACCTAATGGCGACTCAACTGGGGAACTCTTGAGTATTTATTCGATTAGAAGACAATCATAAGATACCATATATCCCTTGCTAACTGAAAATTAACTCAGAAAAACCCAAAAATATTTTGGATTGGTATTTAATAAACATGGTAGTGGACCATAACACCTCTTACCTCTGAAAAGGAGCTAAAAACTTCCACTTGGCGACTCCACAATCCTGAACAGATCTTAAGACTCCACTGGGAAGAACCCTCATTACTATACTATCCTTCAAACTCAGTCAGAGGACTGTAGGATTGAAATTTGTGTAAAACAGATTAGTTAACCTCTCAAATATTGTCATACCTGGTTGAACTGTTCTTGTTATTTGGGTCTAAAAAATTACAGCATAGTGGCTCCTATAAAGATTCACACTAGAGCCCATCCTGACCCGGATCCACCTGAAATAGTTGATGACCCAGAAAGCATCCTTTGGAAGTCTCCTATGATTAAATTATCAATTGTTTTCAGATCACCCTTGAGAGCTAATTCTGTCCCAGAAAATCTTTCAGCTCTACAACAATCACAAGAAGACTTAGTAAATCCTTTTAGAACTAGGTCTCTTGGTGATTTAGATCAGTCAAATTCTGAGTCTTTGCCTGAGTCTCCTGAGACAAGTACACATCTTGGTAGTAGAGAGACTACACCACCTAATTTACACTTCCTCCACAATCTAGGTGTCTCTCATCCGAGATCCGCTCAGCAATATATCCCTGGTCCATCCATTTCTTCTCACCCTGTATCCACTGTTCCAACCACTCCCCTCCAACCCACTTTCACTCTTGTTAATCCACCTCCACCTCCTACCATGGCTGCATGGTATGCCCCCTTAGTTCTTCCTGTACCTTTAGTCAATCTGCCACAGGACTATCTGTCCAAAATTCCATTGTATGATGATAGTGGTGCCATTACTGCATCACAACATGTGGATAAGATGAATGACTGCTTTGACAGAAATTAGATTGCTGATGATTCTGTAAAAATGAGATTATTTGCTCAAAGTTTGGGAGGAGAAGTAAGAAAATGGTTCAAAGGCTTAGCCCCTCATAGTATTAATGACCTTCAAGGTTTCCATCAATCTTTCTTAAACAAATGGGAAGTGAGGAAGAATCCTCTCCAAATCTTGGCTGACTACAACAATCTCCATAGGAACCCAGGGGAAAGTGTACAGGCTTATTGTACTAGATTTAACAGTATCTATAATGCACTTCCCCCAGAACTAAAACCTCCACAAGGCTCAGCTTTGAAAAAATTTCCTAAAGTTTTTGACTCTGACATGACCTATTCCCTAAGAGAGAGAGACTTTGCAACTCTTGAAGATATGCAAAGGGGTGCGCTTTCTGTCGAAGTTAATCTAATAGAGAAGAGAGCAAGAATGAAAGCTGAAAAGAGAGTATCTTTTAGAGAGGAATCCACACCTTCCACTTCAAACTCAAAGATGGAAAGAATGATGGAAGAGATGATGAAAGAGATGAGCCTAATTAAGAGAACACAAGCAAACCTAAACCAAACTGCTTCTCAGAATAGAAACCAGAACCAGAATCAAAATTTAAGAAGAAACCAACTTCCAAATAGACCTAGAGAAGATGATCAGCAGATCATTCCTCCCTTTCATCAAAAATATATAAGTGAGACAGAGGAAATAGGTGAGATAGCAGAGGAAAATGATATCAACATGCTAGGGGTAGATAACGATGGCTTTGAGATTCATTATGAAAAGAAATGAGGTCTATACACACCTTATGATGACAACAGGGATGATGATCGACATTGTTATCAAGATATGGAAAATTTCATCATAGAGCCTCACAGAGAATATGACCTTAGAAGCAAAGCCAGTCAAAAAACTCCCAACACTAAAACCTCTGATAAATATTCACAAAATAGCACCACAACCAAATGTAAAAATGTCAATCAAAAGGATAAAACAGTGGCTGTTGATTCTGGTAAAGGTAAAGAGAAAGGCAATCCAAATTTTGAAAAGCAGGATGCAAATCTTAGCAATACTAACACCTCAGCTAGTACTCCTGTCAAAACCATGTTATCAAATGTAAATAGAACAAATCAGCAAGGTGATGTTGCTGAAAGACTAGCAGCTAGTAAGGTTGAGGCAAGTCCTTCAAAAAACCAAATTCCTTTCAGCCTAGAACAAGAACTTTCAAAGATTAAAATCTCTGTCCCCCTTACTGAGTTAGCTTCCCATAATGTGTACAGGACCCAAATTCTGAAGGTTTTAAACATAGAGGACCAGAATGACACAATAAATTATAATGATGACCAGCCAGAGCTCATTTTTGGTCCTAAAGTTGAAGGGAAATTTCAAAGGAATAGTACCTCCATTCTATGTCAGTCTGAATGTTCATGACAAAATTCTACACAATGCTATGCATGATTCCGGAGCCTCACATAATCTTATGCCAAAGGTGATAATGGAAAGGCTAGGACTAGAAATAACTAGACCTTACAAGGATTTATATTCCTTTGATTCAAGCAGGGTCAAATGTCTTGGCCTAATTAAGGACCTCTGTGTGAATTTGACTCAAATCCCAGCCAAGTGCCTAGTTATGGATGTAGTGGTGGCCGATGTCCCTCCTAAGTATAGCATGTTGTTGTCTAGATCGTGGGGTGCCAAGCTGCAAGGTACAATGCATATGGATGGGACATATGCCACTATCCCTGTTTTTAACCAGTCTAGAAGACTATATAGAGAGGCACACATGAAATTCATGGTCAGTAGCCCAGAAAAACCTGAAAACTGTCCCATCTACTCTGTCCATACTGACCAGAACTATTTTATCCTTTACCATGATGAACCTTCGAATAAGTCAGAATCAGAAGACAGTAACGCAGATAACCTGTTAGAGGCCCAAAATCTAGAAATGAATGCAGTTCTAGACATGGATGAAAACGAAAGGGAAATTTTCGAACAATGCATTGAAATGACAAACCAAAATGAATATGGCCAAGATGGCCAACAACAAACACCTCATCAATTTCATCTCCATGAAAGTCCTGAGGAACGAGGCCCAGTACAAAAACTTGTTGACCTTAAAACAGAACACGACGCTGAAACAGTTGGCGAGCAAGTCACTACAACAAGATTAATCGCCAATGAAGCTCAAGAAACACCTAACTCACAAGTATCAAAACAGTTTGATGCATTTGAAGATATTAATGAAAAAAATGAAATTCTCGACCCACAAGTCATGTGCCCACGGCACTCGAAACTTGAAACTCAGGAAAACAACCTTCAATATGGCGAGGAACTTGAAAATGAGACACAAATTCGACTAAGTGCTGACATATCACCACAATTAGATAGCATGTTAGTTAGCGAGATTACCAACCAAGGCGAAACCAAAAATAATCCTCTATGGACCATGTTCTTCGATGGGTCATGTACTAAGAATAGTGTTGGCGCTGGTTTTTGGTTAACAAACACCGAAAACGGCCATACAGAAAGTGTTTTGTGCAAATTGAATTTTCAATGCTCTAATAACATTGCCGTGTATGAAGCTCTCATTTTGGGCTTACATCTGTTAGAAAAGTTAGGAGCCAAAAGAATCCACGTATATGGTGATTCAGAATTAATCATTAGGCAAGTTAATGGGGAATACACTGCTAATCATCCCAGACTTAGAGCCTACCGAAATGACGTCCTGGATCTTTTAAACATTTTCGAGGATCCAAAATTGATTTTTGTCCCAAGAAAACAGAATATTGCCGCTCACAATTTAGCTTTTACAGCTAGAACATGCTTAGCACCATATGAAAATGAGGACAGCACCGTTCAGGTAAAATTTAGGCCAGCCATACCCGATAATCAAAAATATTGGCAGGTCTTTGAGAATGATAAACAGATAGAGGATTTCCTGCTCGGTAAGAATGAGTTTGAATCATCCAATTCAGATTCTACATCCGATGAAAACTTTCTAAACGAAGAACCCCCTGAACAAGAACAACCATCCAGTCCTACAGATATCAACATGTTAACTCAAAAACTTGAAACTCATGCTGAAGAGTATGAAGACTCAGAAAACGAAGACATTGAGGTATTAACACCGAGAGACAAGAACATACCCAGGGGGCTAGCACCGTTAGAAGACTTGTTTGATTTTAATGACGTGGCTAAGAAACCTGCGGTAGAATATACAAAGTCTGACGTTGAAGAATGCAACATAGGCACAAAGGATCAACCTAAAATGATTAAATTAGCTAGGTCCTTGCCACCTGACATGAAAAAGAAATACATTGACTTGTTTAAAGATTTTGCCGATGTGTTTGCCTGGAGCTATGAAGATTTAAAAGCTTACGATACAGAAATCATCCAGCACAAGATCCCTTTGAGAGAAAAAAAAAACATTTTAGGCAGAAACTGCGTCGAATCAACCCAATACAACTGCCTCTAGTCAAAAAGGAAATTAAGAAAATGTACGAGGTAGGAATCATTGTGCCTGTAAGGTTTTCAGATTGGGTTTCTAACCTTGTAGCTGTGAGGAAAAAGACGGGAGAAATCAGACTGTGCATTGATTTCAAAAACCTTAACAGAGCGTCCCTAAAAGACAATTACCCTTTACCGAAAATGGAGCACATCCTACAAAAGGTAGTTGGTTCAAAGAGGATTTCTCTGTTAGATGGTTTCTCAAGATATAAGCAACTTTTAGTACTCCCAGAAGATCAACTCAAGACAACCTTTACCACTCCTTGGGGCACCTTCATGTATGTGAAAATGCCTTTTGGACTAATGAATGCTGGGGCCACTTTTCAAAGGGCCATGGACATTGCATTTTCAGATGAAATAGGACACTTCATTGTAATTTACCTTGATGATATAACAGTTTATTCCAAAACCGATGAAGAGCACCTTAAACATCTAAGAAAGGTCTTTGAGAAATGCAGGAGATTTGGGCTATCTTTAAATCCCAAAAAGACAGTGTTTGGCTTGCAAGAGGGTAAACTCCTTGGCCACATTATATTAGAAAAGGGGATTAAAATAGATCCAAAAAGAGTTGAGGGAGTACTACAGATTAGCCACCCTAAGAACATAAAAGAAATGCAGTCCTTTATTGGAAAGATTAACTTCTTAAGGAGGTTTATTCCCAACTTAGCAGAGCTCCTTAGAAACATGAATAATATGCTCAAAAAGGAAGTAGGAGTGAAATGGACTGTAGAGGCCAGAAAATCCTTTGAATTAGTAAAACATGCACTCACCCAAGCACCAGTCTTGACCAGCTAGGACTTTTCAAAATATTTTCTTATTTTTTCCTTTGCCTCAGAACATACAATAGCTGCAGTTCTGTTGCAGAAAAACTTAGAAGGACAGGAACAGCCTATTGCTTTTTTCAGTAAGGCTTTAAGGGATGCACCCTTGAAATATAACATAATGGAAAAACAAGCCTATGCTTTAGTAAAGTCCTTAAAGGATTTTAGGGTGTATATTCTTCATTCCCACACCATTGCCTATGTACCCAGCATTGTGGTAAAAGACATCTTGTCATAAGACCCTGATGGAAAGAGAGGCAAATGGATAGCTTTAATATTAGAATATGATTTGGAGATCAAACCCACCAAACTCATCAAAGGTCAGGGCTTGGCTCAATTAATGGATGAATCTAATCTACAAGCCCTAGACATTAACATGATAGATGCCTTGGATGAGCAGGAAGAATTACCCCCTCCCACTATGGAAGAGCAGTTCCAAAACTCACCTTGGTACGCCAACATCTTGTATGTACTTACAAATCTTAATGCTCCTTCTGATTTATCAAAAACCAAGGCAAGGTTTTTAAAGTTGAAAGCTAAGAATTATTGCATTTTGAATGAATGTTTATACTGGAAAAATTCTAATGGTTTATTGCTAAAATGTTTGCCTGAAGTTGATGCAGAGAAGATCAAGCATGAATTCCATGAAGGAGAGTGTGGAGGTCATCTCTACTGGAAAACCACAGCCAACAAAATCCTTATAACTGGCTATTATTGACCCACCCTCTTCCAATATGTCTATAAAATGATAGTTTCCTATCACAAGTGCCAAATTTTTTAGGGCAAAAGAAAACTCCTTCCCTTACCATTAAAACCTATCATTGTTGAAGTTCCTTTTCAACAATGGGGCCTAGATTTCATAGGAGAAATCCACCCTGCTTCATCTGCCCAACATAAATGGATTCTTACAGCCACTGACTACTTCACAAAGTGGATAGAGGCCATCCCTACCAGGAATGCCACAGATTCTGTCATTATAAAATTTCTTGAAGACCATATCCTTTCTAGATTTGGATGCCCTAGGAAAATCATTATTGATAATGCTGCTGATTTTGGTTCCAAAAAGATGATTGATTTTTGTCACAAGTATCAGATTACATTGGGTCATTCCACGGCTTATTACCCTCAAGGTAATGGGCTAGCTGAATCATCAAATAAAATCTTGGTGACCATCATCAAGAAGTTACTTGAAGAGAATAAAAAGTCATGGCATAACAAGCTGGTGCATGCATTGTGGGCAGATAGGTTGACCACAAAGAAATCCATTGGAACCTCCCCCTACCAACTTGTTTATGGAGCAGATGCAGTGTTTCCTACCAGATTGGGTGTACCAGTAATAAAATTAGTCCAAGAAATTCAGTCAGAAGAAGACAGTATGATAAGAAGGATTAATGAGACAATACATCTCCAGCAGACGAGGGAAGAAGTTTACAGCAGAGCTCAAAAAGTGCAAGAAAACATCAAGAAGTTGTTTGACAAGAGAGCTAAGGCTTGTGATTTCAACATTGGAGATAAGGTACTCAAATGGGATTCTAGAAGAGAGGAAAAAGGTAAACATGGAAAATTTGACAGTTTGTGGCAAGGCCCGTATATCATTCAGTCCACCATTGGTCCAAATGCCTTTTTTCTGCAAGAGTTAGATGGCACAGATCTGTTTGGGGGTCCTGTCAATGGCAGGGTCCTTAAGCATTACTACTGCTGAGTTCAATTTTTCAAGTTTCATTTCCATTGTAAATATCATTGCTTCGTCATTTTCATAAAAACAAAAGAGAAAATACAAAAACAATAAAAGATAGAAAAGAGGGCAGAGAAAAAAAAAGAAAAAGGCAAAGCCCCATGCCAAAAAAGAGAAATAAATCTAAAAGTGTGCAAGCTCAAATGCCACTCCTCAAAAAACACGCTTCTAGTTAGTCAAACTGTTTAATCTTGACTAGTTAGCTTTAAATTTTTCTGCTGATAGGATAGTGAATTGGATTTGCCAAACTATTTAAACTTGGCTTATCAGTAGATAGATTAGGCTAGAAAAGAAAGGTTCAAACAAGCCCAAAACCTGAACCTAAAGTTTCCAAGCAAGAGATGACTCAAATCTGTTTTATTTTTCTGAGTCATAAAGTTGTAAATCTGGTTCTAATCAACTCAAAATCTGAACCAGGAAGAAAGAAATAATAGCTCAAACAAATTCGAACCAGAGCTGAAATCAAGGAAAGCAAGTGGCTATAACAAGCTCAAAACTTGAGCCACAAATAAGAAGAAGGATGCTTCAAAAAATTTTCATATTTCAAACCTTCAAATTTTGATTTTTAATATTCTGTGTGTAGCTTGTTTTTATGCCATAGATCACAGCAAGTCAAACAGTTCAATCTTGACTTGACTGTTTTTGAATTTCTGTCTTAGAATCTAGAGAATGAAATCTGTTGGACAGTTTAATCCCAACAGATAGTAGATTAGGTAGAGAAACATCTGAGCTCAACTGTTTAATCTGAGTTTAGGGAGAAATAAGGGGTAGAATTAGATTAGATTTCTTGTTTTCAAAAGAATAAAATGTTGAAAAAGAGTTTTCCAGTCCAAGTGCACTCTAAATGAAGAAAAAATGTTAGATCAGTAGGATTGGGTAGGTAGAAAGCCTGTGTTGATGAAGATTCATTGTTTTTCAATGCTGCTAACCTTTTTTTCAGCCAGAATAAGATCATTTCAGCAAAGACAACAGCCCAAAGAACGAGGCATTGATCAGCCTCCCAGAGAATGCAGTTCTGAAGTTCTTGATTCCTTCAAGAAGGCACCATCCCCAAGTGAAGCCACTGTTGGCCACCTATAAATTTTGGTCTATCAAAAGGTGGCCAAAACATGTTTTCAGCCTTCAAGAAACACTTTCCTGGCCAAAACGTTATCTCTTGAAGCCTGTAGACGATCTCATGCTCATGTCTCAAGGTTTTCACTGTTATTTCTCAGAAACTCAAAATTCTGCTAAAAATTCCATGAGAAGACTGCTGCAATATCCTTCTTCTTTTCCCCTTTTTCCGCTCAGAGACTAACCTTCATATATTTCATCATTTTCCTTTGTTGTCCATTTTTCTCATCTTTCCTTCATGAAAATTGCCTTGCAAAGTTCCAAAACTTCTTTCGAACTCTGTCGAAACCCTTAGAAACCTTTGAAAATCATTGAAAATCTGTGTAAAAAACCCATTTCTCTCTTAAGGGTTTAAGCCCCTTGGCATGAGTTACCAAACCACTTCCCCAATACGCCCTCATCATAAAAACCAAGCGCCAAACCCATAAAGCGCTAATCAAATCGAAAAGATTCAAGTGTGCATGTTTGTGAACCATTCCAAAATGTCGATTGTGATCAGCCCCTTTGTCCTAAACCGCAGATCGTATTATCATTTCATCTGCCCCATAAGCCCGCAATCGGGCGCTTAACTACTGAAAAATCCCTTTCTGATCAATACTTTTCTTTGTAAAACTTGAAAAACCCATTATTCCAAAATTTGTTTTAAAATGCCAAAATCACATGTTTAAATAGAATGGGTTGATCAAAAAGACCGATCGCGCAATCGTGATCGAAGAATTTAAAATGGGTTGATCAAAAAGACCGGGCCCGAATGTTTCGATTACGATTGGCCCTAGTTATATAAAGACCAGGCCCATGGTACTCCATACACCCAGTGGCCCCGCAATCGGGCACCAGCCTATCATATATATATTCCGCCCATTTCACTCAAAACCTTGCTTTTTATTGAAATTTATGGGTTTCTTACGAAGTATAAGGGTCCCGCCGGTGCAAGAAAACAAAGGATCTAGACCTTCGATCTAGACCCAATCGAACGGTTATCACCCAATCTAAATGTTTCAATCGCATGCTTTGTTGCTGCCCCCTCGATTGCTGATCCTCCGATTAAATCTGGGTCGTCCACGTGTCCAGATCGAACGATCCCAGATCACCCCCCACCGTTGCTCATCGCGCGATCGACGGTTTTGTTTCATTCTTCCTCCCGCGTCATTTAAAATTCCTCTCAGTTAATTTCCGCCGTTGGATGATGCCATCCGACGGTCCTGCTCTCTTCCTGCGCCTCTCAAGCAGTAAAACCAAATACGCAGGATTTTATAACAAATTGTTTGTATTTTGCAGGTTTTCGAATGAATTCTTCTGCCATTTTTGAAGAAACCACAAAGGCCGAGGGTGACGATCCTCTGTCTTCTGAGTTCATAAAGAATCATTCGAGGGGTGTTAGATTTACGTTTTATCAATGATTTCATGACCCATTGATACCATTCGACCCCGCTACTGCCCTGCACATCAACAAGACACTGTTTTAATTCAAAAACAATTAAAGAGTATCATCGCCGAAGACAAAACATATCAGAACCGGAGATTGAAGACCCAAAAACATAGATCTCAAGTAAAGTAAAGTGTTTGGGGAAGGAGCGAAGACATCTGTCGAGCTGAGAAATTCTCCACCGCTATAAGAAGAGGCTAATTGAACCCTCTACAGCTCGAAAAGACACCTGCAGTCTCATTGAGATCAAAGACCGCCGAACAATTAATACTAATTGAGCTATCTTATCTCTAATTGTCGGCAGAACCATTCGAGAAGATTAAATAACAGTTCAGAAGCAAATATTTAGATCATTTCATCTCGGGAAGAAGAGATAAAGTCACTCCAGCATGACACTGAGCTTCAAAGGATAGCATACTTCCCACTGAGCTTAATTGTAAGTGTACATCAATTAATGCTGATGAACACTTGTAGATTTCTTGATCGAGGCCCTCAAAGTACCGAAGAGTCATCTTCTGTATTAATTGATCCAAACAGATCTTTTCATAGTTTACCACCGCCCCATTCTTCTATAAATACCTCTGTAGAAGATGAGCAAAAGGTTGGTCTCGGGACACCTGAACGTATGTAATAGTCATTTTGAAGCTACTGATGCCCTGCTCTGTAATTGAAAGATACATAAGCTGATATGAGAAGTTCAAAGCTGTAGAGACCCACCGGGCTTGCTGATTGTAACTGGTTTGAATATCAATACAAGCTGCTGATTCATGGAATTCTGAAACTATGTCAATGGTGATGTGTTCCTTACTGTCAATTGTCGTTTTACTTAATGTTTTCACTCTGTTCACTTTCTCTGATAAGGAGCAGCAAACATAGAGTTAGGATATACTCCCCACGGTACCCTACTCTTACTGAAAGCTTTATCTGCTATGCTTTCTTCATTTGGATGTCCTCTTTGAAGAGTATATTAATGCAGGTTAGTTTAAAAGTACTTCCCTGATCTAGATAGCTCTTTGAGATGAATGTTCTCTTTGTTATCCTTGGAGTTTATCAATGCAGCGTAGTTTAAAATTACTTAGCTGATCTAGATTGCTCTTTGTGATTATCATCTATGTTCCCTTATCGAATATGCTGAAGCAGGCTGGTTTAAAAGCACTTACCTGATCTTAAGTTGTTTGAACTATTTTTTAAATGTTTCTGATGGAAAGTACTTCAATGCAGGCTAGTTTAAAAACACTTACCTGATCAACAGAAATACTTTTATGTTTCTCCTTAAGTACATGTTGAAAGCAAGCTAGTTTAAAAGTACTTACTTGATCTTAGACTGTGCTTTGTTTTTTCATTTGTTTAAAGTCTTTCACTGCCTATTTGTTTCACTCCATTAATCACCTTAAGAGATCCTTTGATGTACATGACTTGCTCCATGGATCCTTCTTGAATTTGCTATCCAATTAAATCCTCCTATGACTCCATAGCCCAATGGGTTAAAGTTGTCTTTGTCCTTTGCTATCAGCTGAAACATTCCTTCATTTGCAGGCTCTTCACCCTTTATTTTGGAACTGCTTTCACCTTCACCATGTCTTCGCCCAACCAAAAACAAACAAAACAAACCCATGCTCTTCATAACTAGCCTAATATCAAAATTCCAGTCTTTAAAGATCACATCTTTGAACTCATTTATAGAGAGATCCCTCTCTGGATTCAGGAGGGATAGATCCTTGAATCCCAAAGAGGTTTGATGTTACCTCTGCAGTTGGACTTTGCCAATCTTGCTAATTACAGAGTGATAACAAGATTTTTATTTGTTTTGAAGATATCTCTGAAAAAGGATATTTCCCAAGCACTGTGGTGGACATTATACCCCCCAAAAACATCCTAAACCTCTCCACCTGGCGACTCCATATTCCCTAAACGATTAAAAGACTCCACTGGTGATCAGTAGGCCTGTTGATTATCTTGGTTCACATTAGACTCCACCAGGAGACCAGCTACCATAGCAACATCAACCACAGTAGAAGTAACAAATGGGGCTAAGCTGCTTGGTTAAACAACACTCTGGCTTACAGAACCATTCACACAAGAGCTTACCCTAACCCAAACCCACTTGAAATAGTTGATAACCTCGAGAGCATCCTCAAGAGATCTCCTACACCTAAAAGATCAACTATTTGCACTCATATCCATAGAGCTAACTCTACACCAGAAGATCTTACAGCTCTATCACATTACCACCTTGACCTAGACCCACCCAATAGATTACCAAGAACTAGGTCATTCAGTGGTCTAGATCAACTAGGCCTTGAGCTTCCTGGTTCACCATCTCATAGTGGTTAACACGTTAGGGACAAGGAGACCCCTCCATCCACACCCCCTGACAGTCACTTTATTCAGAACTTGGGGCTCAGTCATCCTAAATCTGCTTAACAGACTTCTGCTGGTCCTAGCATCCCTTTCATCCATATATCAGCTGCTCAATTCAACCTTTTACCCCATCAGAACATCATTATGGCAACCTGGTATGCGCCTTTGGTTTTACCCCAGCCTCTAGTACCCTTACCAAATGATTATCAGTCAAAGATCCCACACTTCACTGCAAAAGAGTCTATCACAACCTAGCAACATGTAGATAAGATGGAAGATTATTTTGACTACATGGAAATAGATGATGATACAATAAAAAAGAGAATATTTTCCCAGAGCTTAGGGGGTGATGTGAAGAAATGGTTTAAGGGCCTACCTCCAGGTAGCATCAATGATCTTCCAGCTTTATATCAGAATTTCATAAAAAAATGGGAAGTTAAGGCTAACCCTTGCCAACTCTTAGCAGAATACATGAGCCTTAAAAGAAACATAGGAGAGAGTGTCCATGATTACACAACAAGATTTAACAGCATTTACAATGCCCTCCCTCCACATATGAAACCTCCACAAGGCATGGCTCTAGCAAAATACCCCGAAGGCTTTGATGCTAACATGGCCTATGAGCTTAGGGATAAAGAGTACAACACATTGGAGGACATGCAGAAAGGAGTAGTGAACATAGAGGCAAATCTAATTGAGAAAAGAGTGAGATTAAGAGCTGAGAAAAGGGTAACATATAGAGACGACAATGTAGCTTCCACATCTGATCCAAATCATGACCATCTATCTAAAAATTGGAGAAGCTATACCAAATGATGGAAAAAATGGTTTTCACAGTTACTAACCAAAATAGAAATCAAAATCAAAACCAAAACCAAAACTTTAGAAGAAACAATGCCACTCCCAACAGACAAAGAGAATCAGATCAGCAAGTTATTCCCCCATTCCAAGAAAATTTTCTTGATGAAGATGAGGGAATCATAGAGGAGTTTGATGGAAAAAAAATAAACATGTTCGAAACATAATATTCAATCCATAACTATTACTCAGAAGGAGATCAGCCCTCACCCTCTGGTTGAGATGAGGAATGGTTAGAAACTGAAGATTACAGATTAGGATTTGAAAATGCCATGATGCAGGTCAGAGAAAAATCTGAACTTAGAAGCAAAAAGAGGCAAGAAACTGCTAAACCAAAAGCTTCTAAGGTCACCATCAAGAAAAGACCTGAGAAAACTTCTAAAGTGACTGCTGAAAGTAAAAAATTAGCAGGTGAGAGTTCCAGAAAGAATGGAGACAAGGACAACCAAAACACTGACACACAGGGTAAACCAACTAGTAGCACTAGCACTGTAGTTAGTGCTCCTGATAAAATTTTCACATACACTGTACATAACAAGAATCAGCACACTGATTCAGCCACTAAGGCGGTGGCTAACAAAACAGAGTTTAACATTCCAAAGAGTCAGTCCACTTTCAATTTGGAGAATGAGATTGCAAAAATAAAAATCTTTGTCAAACTCTCTGAGCTGACCACTCAGGATGTATATAAAGGCCAAATTTTGAAAGCATTAAATTTAGGAGAGAATAGTGACACTGTAAATCTGAGTGATGATCAACCTGCCCTTCTGTTTGGTCCAAAGATAGAAGGAAAGTTTCAGGAAGGGGTAGTGCCCCCTTTTTATATCAGTCTTAATGTCCATGATAAGATTCTCCACAATGCAATTCATGATTCTGGGGCATCACACAACCTGATGCCTAAAGTAGTAATGGAAAGATTAGGCCTAGATATAACCCTTCCCTATAAAGACCTATATTCATTTGACTCTAGTAGAGTAAAGTGTCTTGGCCTGATCAAAGATTTGTGTATGAGCCTTACTCAGATTCCTACCAAGTGTATGGTCATGGACGTTGTTGTGGCAGATGTGCCACCCAAGTATGGCATGTTATTATCAAGATCATGGGGAGCCAAGCTGCAAGGAACCATGCATATGGATGGGGCTTATGCCACAATCCCAATCTTTGGCTAACTTAGAAGACTGTACAGGGAAGCACAACTAAAATTCTTGGTTAGTAGCCCTGAAAAGTGTGAAAATTATCCTCTATACTCTGTACATACAGACCTGGATTCCTTTATCCTCTGCAATGATAAAGTTTCGGGGGAACCAGAATCTGAAAATGCAGATACAGGCAAAGATGCACATGATGAAACAAAACTAATGGAATTATACATAATGGCTACCCTAGACTCAGTGGAGGAAGACGTAGAAAATTTTGAACAGTGCACTGAAACAACGACGCAAAGTGAACTGGAAACAAAATGCAAACAACTAGCTTGTCATCCCCCATAAACTCATACATCACGCAAAGAACCAAACAGCCCACAGCCTAGTGCAACACCTATAATGCAACATAATGGTGAAACCAGTTGGAGGGAAAAAACTGATAACAAAAATGAGAGTGAACCCCTATGGGAAATGAGTTTCGATGGGTCCTGCACAAGAAGAACTATCGGGGCTTGGGTTTGGCTACGTAACACAGAGAGTGATTACGTGGAAAGCCATGCCTGCAATCTGCATTTCAAATGTACCAATAATATTGCAGAGTACGAGGCTCTTATCCTGGGTTTGAATCTGCTGAAGAAAATAGGAGCCTGTAGAATAGCTGTACAGGGAGACTCTAAATTGGTTATAAAACAGGTGAATGGTGAATACACAGCCAAACACCCTAGGTTGAGAGCATATAGGTACGATGTTGTGGATATATTGAAAACATTCGTTGAATACAAATTAGTGTTTGTTCCTAGAAATAAGAACGCCATTGCAAATGGATTAGCTTGCCTAGCCAGCTCATACCCTAAGACTCCCAATGACCAGTAGATCATCATTCAGACCAAATTCAAACCCGCAATTCCAGACAATGAAAATTATTAGCAGGTCTTTGAGGGGGATAAGAAAATTGAAGATTTCCTGATAGGTAGGAATGAGTTTGAATTTCCTGATTCGGACTCTAAATCTGACAGTAGCTGCCTAAGTGAAGAATCATTAGATGAGGAGGAGACACCCAGTAACATAGAGATAACTTCTTTAAACGAAGAAACTGGAAAATCAATCACAGAATGTGAAAACGCAGACAGCGAAGAAGTAGAGGTGCTGCAAGCCAAAGATAAGAACATACCTCGAGGTCTGGCACCGTTAGAAGATCTTTTTGACTTTGATGATGTGGAAAAAAGCCTACCATAGAGCATGCGGACTCTGATGTAGAAGAATGCAATATAGGCACAGAAGATAAGCCCAAAATGATTAAATTGGAAAACTCCTTACCCACAGAAATGAAAAAAGAAATACATTGACCTTTTCAAAGAATTTATTGACGTATTCACTTGGAGCTACGAAGATTTAAGGGCTTATGACACAAGTATCATACAACACAAAATACCTTTAAAATAAAATCAGAAACCCTTCAGGCAGAAACTTCGTAGAATAAATCCAAAACAATTGCCTGCAGTGGAAAAGGAGATTAAAAAGATGTATGAGGCAGGCATAATAGTTCCCGTGAGATTCTCTGATTGGGTTTCGAATCTAGTGGCTGTAAAAAAGAAAACTGGGGAGATCAGATTATGTATAGACTTTAGAAATCTTAATAGAGCCTCACTCAAAGACAACTACCCTCTGCAAAAAATAGAACATATTCTTTAGAAATTAGTAGGCTCCAAAGGAATCTCCCTGCTAGATGGTTTCTCGGGCTACAACCAAGTCCTAGTTCTCCCAGAAGATCAACTCAAAACAACCTTTACCACTCCATGGGGCACTTTTATGTATGTAAAGATGCCTTTTGGGTTGATGAACACTGGTGCAAACTTCCAAAGAGCGATGGATATAGCTTTTTCAGATGAGATAGGACACTTCATTGTTATTTATTTGGATGACATAACAGTCTACTCTAAGACTGAAGAAGAACATCTGAAACATCTGAGAAAAGTATTTGAAAAATGTAGAAGGTTTGGTCTATCACTGAATCCCAAAAAGACTCTATTTGGGCTACAATAAGGAAAGCTTCTTGGCCACATTATATCTGAAAAGGGAATTATGATAGACCCACAGAGAGTTGAGGGAATACTACAGATCACACACCCAAGAAACATCAAGGAATTACAGTCCTTCATCGGGAAAATCAACTTCCTTGGGAGATTTATCCCCAACCTAGTTGAACACCTTAGGAATATGACTAACATGCTGAAGGAAGGTGAAGGAGTTAAATGAACTGTGGGAGCTAAACAATCTTTTGAATCAGTAAAACTTGCACTCACCCAAGCTCCTGTTCTGATCAGCCCAGATTTCTCTAAAGATTTCCTGATATTTTCATTTGCCTCTGAGCATACAGTGGCTGCAGTCTTGCTGCAGAAAAAATCAGAGGGAATGGAACAGCCAATTGCGTTTTTTAGCAAAGCACTGAGGGATGCACCCTTGAGATACAACATAATGGAAAAATAGGCCTATGCTTTAGTCAAGGCCTTAAAGGACTTCAGGGTGTAAATATTGCATTCTCACACCATAGCTTATGTGCCCAACATCATAGTCAAAGATATACTGTCCCAAGACCTAGATGGGAAGAGGGGCAAATGGATTGCTGTGATTTTAGAATATGACCTTGAGATAAAACCCACCAAACTAATTAAAGGGCAGGGCTTAGCTCGACTAATGGTTGAATCAAACTTACAAGCCCTAGACATTAACATGGTAAATACCTTGGATGAGCAACAAGAATTGCCTGATCCCACTGTTAGCACCCTGTAATTAGCAAGATTGGAAAAATTCCAACTGCAGGGGAACATCAAACCGCTTTGGGATTCTAGGATCTAGCCCTCCTGAATCCAGAGAGGGATCTCTCTATGAATGGGTTTAATGATGTGATCTTTAAAATCTGAAATAGTGATATTAGGCTAGTTATGAAGGGCTTGGGTTTTGATTTTTTTTGTTTTAGTTGGGAAAGAACATGATGAAGGTGAAGGTAGTTTCAAAATGAAGGGTGGAGGTGTCTGCAGGTGAAGGAATGATTAGGATGATAGAAAAGGCAAAGACAGTTTTAACCCATTGGGCTATGGAGTCATAGGAGGATTTTAATTGGACAACAAGGTTCAAGCAGGATCCATGGGGCAAGTCACTTATGTCAAAGGATCTCTTAAGGTGATTTTATGGAATGAAACAGATAGGAAATGAAGAACAAACAAATGGAGATATAGTGAAACAGCCTGAGTTCAAGTAAGTTCTTTTAAACTATATTGCTTCAGCATGTACTTAAAGAAAAACATGAGATTATTCCAAGATCAGGTTAATACCTTTAAACTAGCCTGCTTTGAAGTACTTTCAGTTAGAAAACATTAAAATACAGTTTGAAAAAGCTTAAGATTAGGTAAGTGCCTTTAAACTACCCTGCTTTCAGCATATTCAATAAGAAAAACATAAAAGTATTCTGAGATCAGGTTAGTACCTTTAAACCAGCCTGCATTGAAATAATTTTAACTAGAAAACAATAGAAAAAATAGTTGAAAAGCTTAAGATCAGGTAAGTGCCTTTAAACTACCCTGCTTTCAACATATTCAATAAGAAAACCACGGATAACAGTGACAAAGAGCAATTTAGATCAGGCAAGTGCCTTTAAACCAACCTGCATTAATGTACTCTTCAAAGAGAACTTTCAAATGAACAAAACATAGACAATAAAGCTTTCAGTAAGAGTAAGGTACTGTTGAGAGTAAATCCTAGCTCTATGTTTGCTGCTCTTTATCAGAGAAAATGAAAAGAATGGAAACATTAAACAAAATAACAATTGACAGTGAGGAACACATCACCATTGACACAAATCAGGATTCCATAAATCAGTAGCTTGTATTTGATGTTCGAACCAGTTACAATCAGCAAGCCCAGTGGGTCTTTACAACTTCAAACTTCTCATATCAGCTTATGTATCTTCAAGTTGCAAACAGGGCATCAGTAGCTTCAGAATAAATATTACATGCATTCAGATGTCTAGAGACCAACCACTACTCATCTTCTATAGAAGTATTTATAGAAGAATGAGGAAGTCAAATTTGATGAAAAAGATCTGATGAAGCAATTAATACAGATTGATGACTCTTTGGCCTTTGAGGGCCTCGATGAAGAAATTCACAGGTGTTTATCTGCATTAATTGATTTACACTCAGGATTAAGATCGGTGGGAGCTTTTTTTGTCCTTTGAGGCTCCATGTGGTGTCGAAGTAACTCCACAGATGTTTTTTCATTAAGTTTCCATGCAGAAGTGACTCTCTGGCTATTTTTCTAGGCAGACATCTGGTCTTGATTAATAATTCGGCCTCTGATTGAATACTTTGAGGCACAGGTGGCGTTGTGATGGCCAAAAGGATCAAATTGCCCCAAACTATGGCGGTGGAGGTCTTCTGTAGGTGAAACCCTTTAGATTTGTTTTAAAATCTGTTTTAACCCGGGGATTAGGTTTGTAATGATCATTTTAGGCCACAATCCCCCCCTAAATAGTCCATTAATCCTCTGCTCTGGTTCATTTTGGTCCTCAACGCTGAAACTCTTTGACTGTGCCAATTCACGACTTTCTTACTGGTGCGCAGGGCTATGCAGGGTTCATAAGGCATCCATGCCTGAGAAATCACTAAAACAACATGCATGTCCACCCTATGGAGGATTTCCTTCGATGAATCGAAGACGGGAGGGTCGTCACCCTCCACCTCTAAATCTTCTTTGAAAATCATGAAAAAAATGATAAAAACCCTGCAAAACATGAAAAACTATTAAAAAATACTACTTTTATAGGTTGACTGCTTCAGAGGGCGTGTGAGGAGATCGGAGCCATTGGATGGCATCATCCAACGGTCAGGATTGACCAGGAGCGATCGTGGAATAGGTGAAACAAGGATTAAATCCGAGCCGTTGATCGTGCAGAGATCGACGATCAAGATTAAACGAGGCGGTCAGAGGAGAAGGATGAATCTGAGCCGTCGATCACGCAGAGATCGACAGTCAGGATTGGGCAATGGAAAGTCAAACGGAGAGATCGGGCGATGAATCATGGGCCGTTGATCTGCATATCAGATCGATGGCGGAGATTGATTTGCCACTGTACGATGGCCCGGTTATCTTGTGCGCACCTTCATTAACCATTGAGAAACTTCGGCGAGCGATCATCGTTGGATCAGTGGGCCCAGATCGGACGGTCCACAATGATATCACTGGGCGTCCTGGTCCGAACGTTAATGCGCGATGGATGGCAGTTTCGAAAAAGTACAAGGGACGCGTGTCAAGCGATGTATGGAATCACTGGCCATCGGGCAAAAACCGCCTTCCGCCGAAGAGTGGTGCAATGAAAACCACGTGGTTTTGGGAAAACGACGCATGGCTGGGGGGTCCACCGGGAGGCGTGCTTCGCACCATTGGATCTATGGATTGAATCGACGGTCAAGATCACTCCACAATTTGCACGGGAAGAAAAATTTAATAAAATGTTAATTCGATGGTTTAAATAAATATCAAAGGTTTTTTAATGTTTTGGGTGAAATATTTATTTAGACCAGATAAGCGCCCGACTACTCAGCACGCGGTCACGGCGCTAGGGTGTATGGGCGGAAAGGCTAGGGGCTTAACCCAAGGGGGATTAAGCCCAATACATGTAACAAAATGGGTTTTTAATGGTTTTTCTCATGATTTTCAAAGGTTTGAGGGTTCCAATAAGGCTAAGAAGGGGTCTTATACCTTATAAAGGGGATTTTGATGAAGGGAAAAGGCAGAAAATGTGAAAATGAGGGAGTTTTGTGGGAAATAGGGGGATAGAAAGATGAGGTTAGTTTGGGAAGAACGGAAAGGAAAAAATGGTGTTTGCAGCAGTATTTTGGCTAGGAAAACAGTGGTGAAGATCTTTAGACATGGGCATGAGAGCTTCCAGAGACTTCAAGAGATAAAATTTTAGCAATAAAACTGTCTCTTGGAGGCTGAACAAATGTTTTGGCCACCTTTTGATAGAACAAATTTTATAGGTGGCCAACACCCACTGTCGAGGAAACGTTTCAGAGCTCTCCTTGGTATGCTGACATTTTGTATGTGCTTACACACCTCAATGTGCCTCCTGAACTATCAAAAACCAAGGTCAGGTTCGTAAAAATAAATGCCAGAAACTACTGCATTTTGAATGAAAAATTATATTGGAAAAACCCAAATGGCCTATTGCTTAAATGTTTGCCTGAAAACGAGGCAAAGAATATTAAACAATAATTCCATGCAGGGGAGTGTGGAGGCCACCTGAGCTGGAAAGCCACTGCAAAAAAAATACTCAGAGCTGGCTACTATTGGCCTACACTCTTCAATGATATCCACAAGATGATAATCGACTACCACAAATGCCAGATTTTTGAAGGCAAAAGAAAAATCCTTCCCCTCCCCCTACAACCCATCACTGTTGAAGGTCCCTTTCTGCAATGGGGCCTAGATTTCATAGGGGAGAGTCACCCTGCTTATTTTGCACAACAAAAATGGATCCTAACAACCACAGACTATTTCACTAAGTGGATAGAGGCCATACCCACTAGGAATGCCACAGATTCAGTCATCATCAGTTTCCTAGAAGGTCACGTCCTCTCTCAGTTTGGCTGCCCAAGGAAAATAATCAATGATAATGCTACCGCTTTCGGATCCAAGAAAATGGTTGATTTTTGTCACAAGTATCAAATAACACTCGGCCATTCAACTGCCTATTACCCTCAAGGTAATGGGTTAGCTGAATCATCAAACAAGAGCCTGGTGATCATCATCAAGAAGCTGTTGGAAGAGAACAAAAAGTCATGGCATAACAAGCTAGTACATGCTTTGTGGGCTGAGAGGCTTACAACAAGGAAATATATTGGCATGTCACCTTATCAGCTTGTCTATGGAATGGAAGAAGTGTTTCCTACCAGACTTAGGGTACTAGTGACCAAGCTGGTCCAAAAGATTCAAACAGAAGAAGGCAGTATGGTGAGAAGAATAAACCAAACAATTCATCTCCAGCAAACGAGGGAAGAGGTCTACAACAGAGCAGTGAAGGTTCAGGAAAATGTAAAGAAATTGTTTGACAAAAGAACTAAAGTTGCTGATTTCAAAATTGGGGATAAAGTTCTGAAGTGGGACTCAAGGAGAGAGGATAAAGGAAAGCATAGCAAGTTTGACAGTTTGTGGCAAGGTCCATACATCATCCAGGCCACTGTGGGTCCAAATGCCTTTTTCCTACAGGAATTAGATGGTACAGAGCTGTTTGGGGGTCCTGTCAATGGCAGGATGCTCAAACAATACTTCTGCTGATTTACAATTTCTAGTTTCTATTACCATTGTACATACCATTGCAGTTTTTTATTTTTAAGAAAAAAGTGAAAATGTTTCAAAAAATAGAGGAAAAAGAGAGGTTCAGACATGCTTAAAACATGAACCTCTAAAGTGCAAAGGATTGGCTCTAATATGCTCAAAACCTAAGCCAGAGAAAGTAAAACAACTAGTCCTAACATGCCCAAAATCTAGACCAGCAAAGAAGAAAGGAGAATCAGCTCTAACATGCCCAAAACCAGAGCTAAAATTAAGAAAAGAAGTGACTCTAACATGATCAAAACTTGAGTCACAAAAAAGAAAGAAGGATGCTTCAATATTTTAGATTTCAAGCCTTCAAAGTTTTGTTTCAGTTTCCTGCAAATTTTGTCCATGTGAAACTGTCTTTATGCCTTGGACCCACAGCAAGTCAGACCGTCTAATCCTGGCTTGACTATTTTTCAATTTCTGTCTTAGAATGTAGAGAAGAAATATGCTGGACAATTTAATCCCAGCAGATATTAGATTAGGTAGCAAAACATATGAGACCAACAATCTAATCTGGTCTCATGGAGTAATAAGGGTAGAGTTAGAATAGGTTTATCTTCTATTTGTAAAAATAAAATGATGTAAAGGGTTTGTTAGCTCAAATGCACCCTAGAAGAGGAAAAATGCTAGGATTGTAGTGTGGGTAGGTAGAATGATTGGGAAAGTTTTTCTGCTAAATTGATGTCTTCACAATTCTGGCAGTTGAAAATCAAAGAAGAAGGTGGCTTAAGCAGCAGGCATCTGGCCTACTCCAAAGATCATTTCTGAATTCTTGACTCCTTCAAGAAGAAGCCATCCCCATGTGGAGCCACTGTTAGCCCCCTTATAAATTTTTGACAAAGAAAAGTAGGGGGCTAAATTGTTTTTGCACCTACAAGGAATGCATCTCCCCTGAAGACACATCATCCTTGAAGTCTCCTGTGCCTTTGCCTTTGATAAAATTCCCTCTGCTAACTCCCTTTATAAGGTTTCATCAATTACATAAGCTGTGCTCCAAAAGGCCCTCATTTGTCCCTTACACCCCTGTAGGATATCTCATGTTAACCTTTGCTTTCACTTGTTCCGTGCCCCTCTAATTCTTTAAATCCTCTCCGAAAACCCCTTTGCACCTACCGCACTCCCTTGGTTTATGCCTAAATCCCCCTCATTCCCCTATCGTTGCCCTTGGCTGGCCTTAAAATGTTTTAAAAATGAACCAAAAACCATATTTTCTGTGTAGTCTGGGCCTAGCCCCTTTCGGCCTAGCCCCTTTCGGCCTAGCCCCTTCACCTTCCCACCATGTAACCTCGGCGCTAGAACCACGTGCTGACCCTAAAGGCGCTAATCTCAAATGTATTTCGACCACATTTTTAACCATTTATCTGTTAGATTGGACGATGATCATTGCCCCCGCAGCATCCGACGTTCAACCTTTTCACCGCCCGATCGCATCATCCACCGTTCATTTAAACTCCGATCCTACGGTCCGTGTCATCCTCTGCCCGGTGGTCCCCGCCCACGTGCTATTCCAAAACCACCTGGTTTCCATCGCACCACCTTCCGGGAGCTGGTGGTTTTCTCCAATTCGCAGCGATTCCATACATTGTCTGCCGCGTGTCCCCGCGTACGGCTTCGAAACCGCCCTCCATCGCGTGTTATTGTTCGTCTAAAGACACCGAGCGATATCACTGTGAATCATCCAATCTATCATCGCCCATCCAAAAGCCAGTGCTCAGCAAAGTTGCACGAGTTTTAGCTCAGGTCAAATGGACCCATGGCCCACTTTTCATCGCCCGACATGTTTTCCACCGTCGATCTCGGCCGAGATCGGACGGCTTTGATTCATCTGCATATCCCCATATCACCACGTCACCCTTTCCACGAGTTCCATTGTATTTTCCCCTCTGTCATATATTGTTGTTCCAAGGTCGATTTTTCGTAGGTTTTATTTAAATTCCTGCTGCACTCCACCACAGTCCCACACTACTCTGCCATCTCATCTGTCTGCACAGTCATTATCATCCCCCTCCATTGCATCCGCCACCTCCATGCTTTTCTTTTATTGATCAATTTTATATTTTGCAGGTTTACAAAGAAGCAGGAACCACCATGGTTTATATGTACTATCGTGTTGGCACGTTTCCCAGAGGGAGGTAAATTCAAATCTGGTGTTACAGAAAATGTTCAGAAAGGTGGAAGCTGCATAAAAAATTAGCAAAGGACATTTCAAACTCAAGAAACCTCTCCAACACCATTAAAACGCAGATTTCGCAGTCAGAGATATAAATGGAGCAACAGAGAGCTTAAGGCACGCAAATGAAGATATATAAGCCTTAGGTTCAAAGATTTAGAGGCAAAATACCAGATTGAAGACCCAGGGATCACGAAGAAGGTACAACATGCAGAAATCAATGCATATCAGGGTTTCTACAGTAGCATAATGTCTTTCCTCCATAAAGGACAAAGCGCCCATGCGGTTTTTATTCTACACCGTGCTCCTGAAGAAATTTCCACCCTGACAACAGTGCGAAGCTACTAGAGCATTTGTTTCATAAATACGGCAGAGTTCTCAGTCGTTTATTTATCATTTTTTTATTCACCAAAAGTACCACAGGGTCATGCAAATCAAAGTACATCAAGAGACATATCGAAGTAAATAGAGGCCTGAAGAAGACCACTCTTCCATCCAAAGAGTGGTAGGAATTGAATGCTCAGAATTTAAACAGAATGGGCTTCGGCCCTCTTTCTTTTCAGAAGTTTTAATACTGCATTTAGTTCTTCACCTACCTCCTCTTCTTCCCTTCAGCTATAAAACTCATGAGATAATATTGTAAAGGTTTTTGATCAGTTATCAGAGAACTGAAAGTAGTTTCTTTTGAGACACAGTCTCTGTGTAAAGTTGTAAGATAGGCTGAGGAATATGATTTCAGACTGAGTATTCAGCTATTGGCAATGTTGTACTTGACTGGTATTGTTGTTTAATATGACAAGCACATTTCTTTGGATCCTGATCTAAAGCAGCGGTGATGTTTTCCTATCTTTTTGTTTATATTCATTTCATTTCGTTTCTACTGGCTTGCATCAGAATATTGGAATAGGATTTACCCTTGTTAGGTACCCTATGTTTCTGCTCTCCTTTCCATTGATGTTTTTCTTCTAAATTTTTTTATCTAAGAATCGGTTTTAGTTAATTTAACCAGTGTAGTGGATTTTATTTCCTGCTCTCTGATGTATGAATTAAATGTATCTGTTCTTAGATGTTTCTTGTTGAGGATTCAGTTGGAAGATTTGGGAACACTGGGGATGAGAGTTAGCCCTGTCCACTAGGATCCTTGGGCGACCAAATGGTTTTTAACTTTGTGCCCTAAATTTATGTTATCTCCTCCTCTCCTACATTTCCATATCACACAATCATCTTTAAGATCCTATGTTTTAGATGACTAGCCCAATTGAAAGCCTGCCTATTGACTAGCAAGAAAATCCTTTCCTGACTCCATTGCCCAATGGTTTTGAATGCTGTCTGGAATACTTCACCTCTGCCTTGAATTTTCTTTGCTCATCCTGGTCTTACACCAAACCCTTATTTCCTGATAACCAGCAACTAAAACAAACAAATCAAACAAACAAACCTTGCGCCTATAACTAGCCTAACATCTTAACATTTGAGCTTCAAAGACAAATATACTTTGACTATTATAGAGAGATCCCTCTCTAGACCTAGGAGGGCTAGATCCTAAGGTCTGAAAGTGGTTTGATGTTGTCTCATATTTTGGTCTTGCCAATCTGGCCAAAACATGGGAACCCCAACATGGCGCAATGAATACGAGCCTTCACTATACTCGAACTTGGAAGAATGATAATATTGTTTAATTTTAACTTCAAGACATCTTAGCATTAAACGATATTTTTTAGCGCTAGTCTCTCGTGATCTTGAGAATATGCCCGACTCGACCCTGCCTTGTATGTAATGTTCTGAATGATTTAATCAGCTTGACTCTTGAACTATTCTGCACGTGAATAAGCCTAACTTGACCCCTCCTGCATGATTTTCTCTTTGCTACTCCTTTGGCTTAGATTACACCTCCAATTTTGTTGCTTCCTTGATTTTGGTTCTGGTGCACACGTCATGACGAATCCTAGTTGAGCTTGTGGTTATACTTTCGAGCATATTACATGTCTTCTTGAAATTTTAAGTAATGTTCCTCAATAACCTTGAATTTCTCAGAACCTCTCATGATTTTTAGCTGAGTCGAATTAGGCTACAAAATATGGCTCCAATTGGGGACAAAATTTTTGTAGAAAAGTGCTCAAAACTTGTAGATCAGTAGCCTTTATTGGGCATGTAGTCAAGGAGCACTTGTAGATCAGTAGCCTTTATTCTTAAATTGAAAATACCAAAATGAAAACACTACAACTAAAAATTCTCAACTTCTAAGCTTATTTATGCACAACTCCTATCTATATACATAGCTGAACTTAATTAGGTGAAGTTATCCTTCCAATGGCACCAACCGAACATCTGTGTGTTAGACTTAATTCCCCCATACTGTGGAAATTTGAAAATAAAAACAGGGATGTACAATGAAAATTTTCTAGATACAGATCTTTGCACATACCCTTGCATAAATTCTTGTTGCTATCAAAAGAAAGTTGTCATATACTCAGCCACTAGATCATAGAACTGATGAGATACATTTTTGGCTACTTAATTTTGTTGAACATCTTGCTGATGTAGAATTATTTGAACAGGGCAACTTCCTTCACTGTTTGACTCCTCAATTTGAGGTTGTATGTGAGAAGATTGATTGTTGTTTTCTGTTGATAACCATTTAGGCGAGAAAGATAAATCTAAGGTTTGTTCCTCATAATGTTGATGTTCTTCATATAATGCCAATTCTTAAAAAAATTCTTCCCCCTCCTACAAACACACTTGTGAAGCTCCACTAGTTTCTCCTCTATTCAAAAAATCATTAAGATTATGAAAGTTGTAATAATATTCTAGGATTTCAGCATGTAGTTCAGTTGTTGCAATGAATTTCTGACCCGAATCATCAGAATACTTGAATTCTTTTGTATCAGAAATACAAGAATCCCCTAACCCCTTTTGAAAATCCTTGTTCATCTTTGAGTTTGCATTCTATTGTAAAGCAATTGCAATGTTTTCTTGACAGGCCCTCTTGTATTCAACAAAACATGTTCTTTCAACATGATAGGAGAAGTTTCTACAAGCCCACACATTATCTTCGATTTCTTGTGCATAAATAAAAATCAGCTCTAGAGTGCAACGCTTTCTCTCCTTGAGATAAAAATCCAAGACAAGAGAAAGAGCCCTCAAATAGTAAACCATAGCTGCAACTGCAGGAGGCCGAATCTCTTTTGGCATGCTAAAATAACTTTTTTGAAACCTCCTATTAAACTCAACGATTGATTCATTGCTCTGCCTATGGATAGAATATAATTCCAAAAGGTGTTTTTCATATGACTTATGCTCGTCCCAGTATATAAGAAATATATCTTGAAAACCTTACCAGGAACTAATTGAACTTGCTTTCAAACACTGGAACCATTGCTGAGAAACCTACTTTAATGAATGAAAAAACATCCTTAAAGCCACGTCTTCATAAATAATTTGAAATTTGTCTAGAAAGTATTCAAATTCCAAGATATGTTGTTCAAATGAAATATCTTACTCCTCTCCAGAATCCTTTTGAAGGATATAAATGGACGATTGTGGGTAGCATCAAGGGTTTAAAAATCACCTTGGTTCCAAGCTGGAAAGAAGCGGATTGGTTATGAGGTAGAATTTTATCACCCAAAGATGATGAATCCTCACCTTTATTCCACTGTGACATATTACTTTCAAGAATAGTAATGCAAAAATCATCTCTCCTTTCATATTTAGAGATAAATTTATGTCAAGTTCAATAATACAATCGGAAGAAAAATATTCTTTCTCCAATAAAGAATGTACATTTTTGGCCTTATAATCTTCTGAGAAAATAAAGCAGGAAACAGTCTTCTTGATATGTAAGGGAAAATCAACCACCAAATTGATAGTGAAAAATAAAACTTCCTTTATAAGATTCGAACATTGATATCTATATTTTCCACGGTGCTTTCTCATTTTCTTGCTTGCAGGATTCCTCATATAATGAAACCTTCATTAGTGGAGTCACTAGGTGAATAATAAACAACCAAATTTGTATCTAAATCTTATTCACCATCAAGAAATATATTTCAATACCCAGGGAGAAATAACTTCATGCCTTCGTCCCTGGAAACAGTGCCAAAAAATGTTGTATCTTAAGAGACAATCCCTCGATTATGAAAGGAATTAGTGCTTAAGACATTTTAAAAGTGTGTCACAGAAATTATTTTATCATGAGGTCTTTGTTATATCCCTCTGGAGACTAGTTTTCTAAAACCCTTAATGATCTTGAATAATAAAAGATTTCAGAATTCCATTCACTGCTGATATCTGAATGAAAAGAATAACTATAGGGGAAACTCAAAGTAATATGCTAAAAACACAGAATCTACCACTTTTAAGTTTTAGAGGAAATTCATGGAGAGAGAGGAAACTCGAAATAATATGTTTTAAACATAGAATCTATTACTTTAAATTTTCATCAGGAGTTTGTGAAGAGAGGGGAAACTCAAAATAATACCTTGTAAACACAGAATCTATTACTTTTAAGTTTCAGAGAGAATTTGTGAAGGGAGAAGAGATGGAGTGAAGGAGCACAAATTAAGGTTATTTAACTCTTACTCATAGATATAATTAAGAGACCAACTGCTATCTTACTTCACTTCATTCAAAGAAGAAGGGACACAAAATAGCACAAGAAACTCGAATCACTATGAACAGTTGTAGGAAACTTACTGCTTCTTTCATTTACCCAGCAGAAAAATAAGCACAAAATGTAATCCCCAAGAGATCCATAACTCAAGCCTTGTGACTCTCTTTCTCTCTTCCTTAAATACAAACAAAAGCAGTTTGTAACTACTCGAGCTTCTTGAAACTCCTAAACTACCTAAACTGTTAAAATACTTATTACATTGCAATCAAGGATCCATTGTAGCCTTGATCTTAACAAAGAAAAAAAAGTACACTTGGAATATAATCCTTTTCTTGAGTCCGATTTGTTGTTGATGTGTCTCCTTCCATTTTGGTTGTGATGTCCTAACACTCTGCATAAACGCATCTCCACCCGACTCTGCCCATGCTTTTGTGTTTAGAACGCTATCATCATGTCATCTGCTACCCGAATCTAACTCTTCTGTGCATGCTTTCTTTCTTTAGTCTTCTCTTCTCCTTTTCTCCACATTAGGTCACTTACTCAAGTCTCTCTGCCCGTGTTCAAAGTTTCTTCCATTATCAAGGCGTTTCAATGAATTTACATTATAATACTCCTTTCTTCTTCCGATGTGATTTAACACAGGAAATCCATTAACTCCGTATTTGAAACCCTATAGAGTTCACATTTGAAACCACATCGCATCTGCTCGCAAATCCAAAATTGGGGATTTTGTTATGAAAGAAGGGAGGTAAGTGTTAAACTTTGCAATGTGTGAAGTGCGATAGGAGGAAGCTGATGTGGCACAATGGAGGTGGGACCATCTGCAAGTCACATATCACAAGTTTTACATGGGAGAAAGCGAAGGTTAAACATTATGTTTTACGAAGTACGAAGTGCGAGGGCGGGGAAGGTGAGATGGCACGGATGGAGGTGGGACCGTGTCCGCAAATCGCATATCGCAAGGTTTTTATGTTAGTAGAGGGCGATAAATGTTAAAAAGCACGATGTGCGAAGTGCGATGTACGAGAGGGATGACGTGGAAGGGTGGAGGTGGGACTGCCTGTAGATCGGGTGTTGCAAGTTTTATATGGGAGCAAGTGGAGGGTAAACGGTAATATTTGCAAAGTGTGATATGCGATCAAACCTATGGACGACACGTGGATCTTCTTCACGATCTTCGATCCATTAACTCTGTTGCATATTTGTTGATGATGTCCATACTTGACCGCTTATCTCTTACTTAGATCTCACATTCTATTCTTTTCCATCCATCTGACTTGCGTTCCTGTTCTATGATCTCTACCATCCATCTCTCCACTTCAATTTTGTGCTTTCATCATGACCGTCTATTTTCCTCTTTGCGCCTCCTTCAAAACCCTTAAGTTCTTTTAAGGTAAATACACTATTTATCTAATTTCTCTGATTTTAAATTAAAGGGAATGGGATCTATCTATCACCACATAATGTCCTTTATTGAAACCTAAAACCACTTGCGGGGGCGCTTCAGCGGTTTCTTGGAATTTGGAGAGAGTGTTCCCCAGTTAATGTTAGTCGTCGATTTGTAGGTGAGCAAATTTAACGAAACTACTTGTGGGGGCACTCCTTGGTATAAACCTTGTATAATTTGTGCCCCCGGGTTATCATTAGATCTAGGCGCAATGAATACGACCCCTCCCTATACTCGAACTTGGAAGAATGATAATATTTTTCTAAATTTTAACTTCAACACATCTTAGCATTAAATGGTATTCTGTAGCACTAGTCTCTCCTAAGCTTGAAAATACACCCGACCTAACCCTAACCTGTATGTAATGTTCTGAATGCTTCAATCGACCTAACTCTTGAATTATACTGCACACGAATAATTCCGACTTGACCCCTCCTGCACGCTTTTCTCTTTGCTTCTCCTCTGGCTTATATTACTCCTCCAATGTTGTTGCTTCCTTGATTTTGGTTCTGGTGCACATTTGATGAAGAAATCACATTGAGCATGTGGTTATCCTTTTGATCATATTATAGGTCTTCTTGAAATTTTAACAAATTATCCTCAATAACCTTGAATTGCTCAGAACCTCTCTTGACTTTTAGCTAAGTCGAATGAGGCTACAAAATTCCTTTTAGTGTTACAACACACATATATATACATGTCGAAGCATTCATAAACCCCAATCCATTAACCCTGGATTAGAACATAAACATAGTTCCCTTGAAAATATCTACAAAATACCAAGAGTAGAAAACCATCATGCCCAAAACCATGTTCAAATACATGCGCAAAACCATAGGCGCCTACTTCTAATTGTGGAAAGAATGTAACACACACCCAACACTTCTTATAGTTGCAAAACTCCACTTTTGGATGGGGATTCTCATTAGAGAAATTTTGAGGTCTAAAATGGGCCCCCTAAGATAAATGTACAACAAAAATAAAATTTATAAGAACCAATAGGATTCAACATGATGATGTAAACCATGGGGGATGATTCACCATTTTTGGGGTAAACAAGTATAAATATTAAAATATAATAAAATAATAAAACTACTTTTTCAACTTCTATTTTCAACTTATCTCCTAAGGTTTTACTCAAATTTCGAGCGGGAGTACTCGTTGGATGCAAAATTTAATTCCTCCTCCAAGGAGTACCCATGTTGCATACATTCGATGGACCCTACTACACGAAAAATAAGAAATACATGAAAAAATGTGATTGCAATCACATTTTCATGTATTTCTCCTTTTTCATGTAGCAGGGTCCATCGAAAGTATGAAACATGGGTAATCCTTGGATGAGGAATCAAATTATGCTTCCAAAAAGTGTTCCTGGTTGAAATTTGAGTAAACCTATAGGGTGATGAGTTGAAAATATGAGTTGAAAAAAATAGTTTTTTTTTTTTTTTTCTCTTTTCCTTCTAAATTTTGACGATGTAGACTAATATTATTTTACTATTTCCATTATTATTTTATAATTTCCTTAGGAAGCCCATTTTATACCTCAAAATTCCCCTAATGGTTTCATTTTAAGATTTTTTGAAATTCCTTTGATCCATACATCATTTTCTATCAGAAAAGAACAATAATATTATTAGGCTTTTGAATCTTTGATATACCATATTGAAGAAGAGAAATGCCAATCCTAAAATCACATTGGTATGCCATTATTTTACCATTATGTTGATGAAATTTAAGTTTATTTGATTAATCTTCAACCTCCTCATTATATTCTCTTGCATACACCTCCCTGCTATCACCAAGGCACTATCCTAGATGAAAAAAATGTTCAAATGATCCTATGGAGCATATGCATATTGATCCATTTTTTTTTGCAAGCTTATATGAGTACCCATGTTGTGGATTTTGAATCAGATTGATTTGAAACTAAAGTATCTCCTCCTAATTATTTTCATCTTTCCTCATGTTTATCACACTATTCATTGTACCTAGACATGTTTAATGAGCGTGTTGTGCTAGAAATTTATTTTAATACTTTAGATCTTTAACCTGTTGGATTTGACTACAATAAGGTATAAGATGGTGTGGCTTCACAATTAGAGGATGAAAACATTGAATCCATTGTCAATATTTAATGGGTTAGGAGGAAGATGTTACAAATGTTCAAGGAACCCTTTAACTGATTCATACATATTATTTATTCATGAAGAGTTCTATAGGTTTTAACCCTGTGCATAAATTACTTGTAGACAAATTCTTAAAACATAAAAATATGCAATGGTGAGAGCATAAAACAAATATACAGAAATATTTTCCCATGGATCCCAAAACTAGGACTACTAGATTGATTTTTCATTATATTCCTTTCAATGATACAATGCATATATATACATTTTTGTGGTGGATTAGTCACATGGGTTTACGAAATCGCACCAGCTTAGAGAGTGTGGTCTACTCTCTAAACTATTGGTAACAAGAAGAAAGTGAGGGAGCTCAAAATCATAAAACTTAATGGAAATAGTATGCTCAGTATGATCTAGTTAAACTAAAACTAAAAACACAAATATATAGAAGCTATATAGAGAGTCAAAACAATAATAATGCAAACGATGGCTTGATGGCCTCTTCTTATTAAATGTTTGAAATGGAGAATAAATTTTACCCACTTGCCAAAGGGCCCCTAGGCAATGGATCTAGGTCCCGATGCAAGGATGTTGCCTTCCAAGCTCTGCCTATGATGCAGTCTCGCTCTCTGTCTTTGTTGTGGTGGACTAAGATGTTGGGTGGCCAACTATTGAGTCCTCTTTAGCTCCAGCTCCAGGTCACAGACAATAATGGTGTTGCTTGGGAAACTTCGGCCAGCATAACACTATGATCACCATTTCTTCATCTCTTGGTGGGTTTATATAGGTGAGCTTCAAATCCTCCTTCCCTCCCTTGGTACATGATGGATGGTGACCCAAGGGAGAGGTTTGATTCCATTGTGTGCTCAAATATTATTTTGTGTGCTCACATAATGTCTAAGGAGGCATTGGTGGCTGTCCTTAGGTGACTTTCACATAAAGAGTAACTGTCCTCTACTTGGTGTGGTCCCGGAAAGCGATTTTTTTTCGTTTCCAGGAATGCACACTTATTGGGCAAAAAGGCGCACAGAAGGCGCTCTTCTCAAAGGATAAAGCGTGCATTTAAGCATTTATGACTAGTTCAAATCTGATTTTCTCAAAACCTTAGAGATTTTAAATACTTCTTGATTCCATAATGTGTTCCTGTCCTCTAAATCTTTGGGCTCGACATTAATTGATGTCGTTTTTTGCTGTATGATTTTCCAGTGTTAACAATTTCCCCCTAATGTGTGAGGTCTAGGAAGAGCTGTATAGCTGAAATAAATTATAGTTTCTTTTCTATATCATACGCAGAGAGAGAGAGAGAGAGAGAGAGAGAGAGGTTTGCATGTATTTTGGAATTGACAACACCTTGCACCGTTTTTGAGATAACCATGGCCTAAATGACCCCTTGCAAGTAGACAAAATATACAACATATTTACAAAATTTCAAAGAGGTGGGCATGTCCCATGCTCGCGATGCTATGGCTAGTTAAACAAAATTGATAGATACATGTGTTGTCTATGCCACTACTATGTAGTGATGCTGGTGGTTGTTGACGACGACTGCTAATGCCCTTAGGGGCGTTTTTTCTTTGATGATAGGTGGAATGTGGTGCCCATATGCGTAATCCTGGTATGGCCTATCACTATGCCATGTACACATATGTATTGGCTGGGACCTTCCTGTGTAAGAATTGTTGTCAGAGACGCTTATGAAGGCACGGGTCTTCGATAGATCTTAATCAAAGTGCAATAATTGTAAGGTACGATACCATCGTGACATGAAAGCTTTTGCTGTAGTCAAATGTCAGGAGGATCGATGACATTTGTGGACAATGATGTGTCCCACAGTGCCACCCGAGGATACCCCTTTGCCTAGGGAGGGGTTATCCAAGGTACCGCTTCCTTGTCGGAAAATAGGTGATGAGGTCGACAAAAAGGAAGCCTTAACCGAACCATGAGTCGCTGACCTGAGGGGTTGGGAACTGATATGTGATGAGTTTAACATAGGCATGTTGGTGAGAGGTTAATAAAAGTGGATGATGGGGATTCAATGGCCCAAGGTTGAAGCATACTTGAGCAGCTTGGTGACAGTCATAGGTATTTCTAAAAGAAAAATCCCTGGAGTCAGTAGGACCTCCAAGGCGGGTATGAACTGGCTATGAATGTCGTTATGGTGCATGCGTGGGGGTGAAATACTTCGACCAAGGGGAATGAAGGACTATTGTCATGGGAGAAAAGGTGAAATATGAGGGTGAAGTGGTGAAGGGCATCGTTTTTGGTCTTTGTACACTTACCAAAAGAATAAAATAATGGGGTTTGGTTTGTAAAAAACATAGAGATGTGTACCCCAAAACACGAAAGAGGGTCACTCACTGAAGGTGTGAGGACGATGTTTTGCTAGGGGTAGGGGTCCCATTGGTTGGTCTCATGTGCGAGGTTGATGAAGCAGAAGATGTCGCAGATGTGATTATGTTTATGGAGGTATGGCGAGCCAAATGCAATGCGTGGAGGTGCGCTTTCAATTTTCTCGTACAACCTGACCATCCGGGAAGGGGGTTTTGAGTTTGAATGGTAAACTTGACCTTATGCATGATATATGGATGGGCATGAGGTGCTTCTCAGACTGAAATGGTATGGCCATGGCGTCACTTGTGGGGTGATGTATGGTATACCTTGGATGTCGATCGCCATGGAGGGGAGGCTCTACTGACCAACGCAGACGTTTATGATATGCAAGGTGAGGTGAGGATAAACGTGGTCGGGTATGAGGACCTTATGGTTTATTTCTAATAGAGAAATGATGTCACGATATGCAAAGTTCTCTCGGACTCTATCATGCTGAGGGTAGAATGATACCTGCTCCGGAACTTTCAGTGAATGGTGCTGTGAATGGTTTGCGGGTTCTTCCTGCAAAAACAACTACCTCAAGTGAAAGCATCTTCTTTTCATCCAATATTATTGAAAGACATGAAATTTGGAAAGGAAGATGGGAGGGTGCATACCTGCCGGTGCTGAAAATTTATTTTTTCGGAAAGCGAATGTGTGGCGTCGCTTTCGTTCGTCATGGCATACTGATAATGGTGCAACTTATGGTTTGCAGAAGGGACCTTCTGATCTCCTGTTATTGACCTCCAAAATTCTGGGGAAGGGTGATAAATATTGTATTATGGCCCTAATCCTATTCATTTGTACTTGATAAGTGTTGGGAGATCAGAGGTGATTGCAGAGCCTTTCTTGCCGTTGCGGTCAGCTTGTGTACCGGGGATTAGCTATATTATGCTGAGGTAACTTTCATGACGTCCTGTATTTCAATTTTTTTAGTTTGATGGTGCTGGGGGCCATACAATTTGGGTTTGTATGGTCTCAAAGGGACTTTTTTGCCCTATATTGCACTGGTGATCTAGGAAAAGAGGTGCCCGTCTTACACTTATTTATGAGGACAGATGCACGAGGGCACGCTGTGCCTTCCTTTTTACATGCAAGGGTGCACCTGTGTAGGAAACAGACGTGCAAAGGGCAAGGATTTAGTAAAAACTTGGATTTTTTTCCCTTTTGGTGTTTTTATCTGTACTGATGGGTGCTTATGTTGGTTGGCAGGTTGGTCTAGAGAGAGTGAGATTGGCCCAAGATCCGAACCGCTCTGGCTACTGATGCTGAGATACTTCATCAGTTGACCACATGGGGCCTTTTGAAATTTGCTGAGAACGAGTTCCTTCGGTCACAGGACCAATTGTTACATTATATTATACAACATTGGCGCAGGAGGCACAATATGTTCGTGCTGAGGGGGACGAACTTGATTATCCATCCAGAGACAGATATATACTTCGTGATCGGGTTACTTCCTCTGGGTGAGGCACTGAGGTATCCACTCCCTGCTGGAAGAGTGAACATAGACAGGTTCCGGAGTAGGCATTGTGGTGGTGCACCTCTTACTGAGGGGTGCATAAATATTGCATCAGTGACAGATGTGGCCGAGCAGTGTGCTCTAGCCATTATTGTGCGACTGGTGGGGTTGTTTTCTCTACATCGGGCATCAGGCCCACAGGTGGGAGTTTTATGTCGTTTGAGGAACGGGCATTTTTTCGATTTTTCTTTCTTCTATTTTAATGGTATGGTATCGCAACAGAACAGGGTCCAACGTGGATCCAGATCATTTGTGTATGCTAGCATCTTGTGCAACATTATGTATGAGGGGGTGGTGCTGCTGAGGCCCGTTGTGGCAGTGCCTATTGGGGGGCCGAGGGAGCCACGCATGAGAAGGTGGCCTCCAGTGATGCCATGCGACATTGGTGGCAGGGTGGGTCATTATTAGAACGACATGACAGAGGCCTAGTTTGAGGCCAACTTGTAGATGTTTTTTCCATACCCTTATGTGGGGATGGACTTTCAAGGTGATCCAGATATCAGTCTCCCTTTCAGTTATGTTTTGGGTCCTGCAGGTATGTGCTATATTCTTCTGCATTTGTTCGATTTTTTATGTACTTATGTGTTTTTTTATTGACACTGACATTCTTTTGGTTACTCGTGCAGATGTTGGTGAGGTGGGATGCCCAGTGGCCCGACTGGTGGGTCAAGATCCTCCTCCATGACCTCAGGGTGGTTAGGGGGGAGGTGGTGTAGGTGGACCAGATGGTGGTGCCAGTGGACCTAGCAGGGATGGTGCTAGCCCTTCTGGTGAGGGCAGCAGCTCAGTTGCAACTGAGGTTGTGGTTGAGAGAGCTCGTGCAGATGTGGCTGAGGTACGCATTGCAGCACTTACAGCTCAGGTGGCCATTCTAGAGGACTTTCGGGGTCGAGTGGACCGCTTGACCCATGGGATGCCTGCTCGAGGTTTCATGGATGACTTCGAGGAGGTTTGGCTAGAGACGGTGATGGCCCACGAGATGGATTATTGGCCCACTCTACGATGGGTAGCTATTGTAGTGGCGACAGTAGCTACGGTGGTGGCACCGGGAGCAGTGGTGGGCCCAGGTGCTCCTCTTGAGGGGGCACCCCCCTAGAGTAGTTTTGTACACAGAAAAAACACCCATTATGAGGATGCTTCCCTTATTTTTGACGACCTTTATATCTTCGGGCTAGCTAATGGGCCAGCGATACTATTTTTTGTACTCATATACACATATTTTTTGATATATATATGAGAGATCATTTTGTGGCTCGACATGGTTTGCTATCTTTTTCAGTTTATGTATTTTGTGTTATGCTGATGGATATCTATGTTTTTGGTTTTTTATGTACGATGGTTTATTTTCAATGCATTCCAGTCTAGGACATTGTTATCTATGCGATCAGCTGCTTGCACTACTACATTTGACAGAAATTCCGACACTTGGTTCCGACGCTTTTGACCAAATGTCGGAAATTTCCCCAAATTTTTTCCATCCCACCTGAAACCGTCACTATAATAACGTTTATAGAAAAGCGTCGCAATACTGACACTTAGAAAAGTGTCACAATTATGACGTTTGGAGGAAGACGTCACAATTGCGACACTATGGCCCAAAGCGTCGCTATTGCGACGACTGGCTCCAAACGTCGCAAGTGCGACACAATGTCTAAGTGTCGCAATTACGACGTTTGGAGGCCTTCGTCGCAATAGTGACACATTTTCTGCCATCAGTATAATGACACTTATATGCGCGCTAAATAAAAATACGAAAATTATATGCGCGCTACATAAAAATGATTTTATTGTTTCGTATCCGTCGCAATAGCTACATTAACGTCTGATATCACACGCGCATTTGCCCTCCGCTCTTGTAGAACAACATTCGCCCTTAGCATTCACCCTCAGCTCTTGCAGAACAGCATTTTCCCTCAGCATTTTCCCTCAGTGTTCGCCCTTAGATCTTGCTGAACAGCATTCACCCTTAGCTCTTGCAAAATGGTAAGTTCTTACTGCAGGCCCTTCCTCTTATAGTAGGGTTGACTCTATTTCGGTTTTTTTGGTCAATTCCATTGGATTGTGTTAGGCTGTAGGGTTCTCTCTAGATGTCAAGAATCAATATTCAATACCCTCTATTATCTTCATCACCCAATACAAGATTTAAATTTCTCCCAAAGAAACGCTTTAATTTGGCAGCCATTATTTCTCCCTGCTTTAAAAACCCTACATTTAAATGAAAACAAGCATTGCATTTCAACTACAAAAATCTATTAGTGTTCAAATGTACATGTGTGCTACATTAACGTCTGATATCACACGTGCATTCACCCTTCACTCTTGCAGAACAGAATTCGCCCTCAGCATTCGCCCTCAGCTCTTGCAAAATAGCATTCACCCTCAACATTTGCCCTGAGCTCTTGAAGAACATCATTCGCCCTCAGCATTCGCCCTGAGCTCTTGCAGAACAAAATTCACCCTGCATTCGCCCTCAGCTCTTGCAGAACAGCATTCACCCTGCATTCACCCTCAGCTCTTGCAGAACAACATTCTCCCTCAGCTCTTGCAAAATGGTAAGTTCTTACTACAAGCCCTTCCTCCTATAGTAGGGTTGACTCTATTTGGGTTTTTTTGGTCAATTCCATTAGATTGTGTTAGGCTGTAGGGTTATCTCTAGATGTCAAGAATCAAGATTCAATACCCTCTATTATCTTCATAACCCAATACAAGATTTACATTTTTCCCAAAGAAACGCTTATTAATTTGGCAACCATTATTTCTCCCTGCTTTAAAAATCCTACATTTAAATGAAAACAAGCATTTCATTTCAACTACAAAAATCTATTAGTGTTCAAATGTACATGTGTGCATCACTTGTGTATGGTATTCCTTTTCCACTTTCACATTATCCAAGAATGTGTGCAGTATAGTTCATATTTTTTGTGATTTAGATTATCTTGAAAAAGGAAAGGTAAATTATTTCCCATGGAAAAAGAAGATTTTCCCTTTTTACTACTGGAAATGGTACAACAAAGTTCCATTTCTACTTGAAACTCCTATGAAACAGGAACCAAATAAAGGCCATGTCCTCAATGGACATCATTTGGCTTTGAAAATGGCCATTGCACCATGTTGTTTCTTATATTACATCATGATAGTTTCTTAGGTCATTTCTTGTTTCTGGAGATGAAAAACAACCAAAGAAATCGTGAAGATCCTTTCAAGAAATAAATGACCATTTCTCAATCATATCTCAACTATTTTTTATTTTATTCGGTGGTTTCTTACTTTGAGAGAAATTTGACACTTTTATAAGGAATATAACATAAAAACACAAAAAGGGAAGGAATTGATGAGGTAGATGACCTTTAGTTGTTGTCAATTAAGAATTGATAATACACGATGCATGTTATGTACTACAAACTAGATTCCTTCCTAGAGTTAGGACACAGAGTATTGAATCAAAGTTGTAGTTTCTAACTTCTTGTATTGGTTCATCAATCTTGAAATTCGGACATTGCATGTCTTCATTGCTTCATGTTTGAATAATTTGCATCATATCGTACAATAGGAAATTAGGAATTATGATTATTATTACTTTATGGATCTGTTAAGTTACTTTTAAGTTTGCATGGTTTAGTGTGAAATTATTCTAGTGTTCCCCTAGGCCCAGGTGAAGAAATGCCAAGGACTGAGAACCCTAGTTTTTAAATGGTATTGTTTCTTATACCCAAAAACCCCTCAACATCACTTCTTATTAGTTCTTAACAATAGTGTTGTAAACAATTTGAGAATTGATATAGCAAAATCTCGCACTTCTCAAGATAAAGTCCTAAAGCTAAAGTGTGATACCATGTGTAATTCAATAGCCCCATTTTCACCTCACCAACCTCTTTTCAGTTCGGGCTAGCTCTCCTCCAACTCAAGGGGGGTTCTCCCTAGTAGATGTTAGGGATCTAATGGCCCAACCAAACCAATTCAAGAGCCCCCTAACTCTCTATGTTTACTACTATCAATCAAAATATTGAACAATAGGGTCAAACATGCATCCTGAAGATAAAATTGCCAGGGTATTTTTGGGTAATTTCAAAGGGAAAGTTCCCAAACACATATAATCAAGGAATTATAACGTGGTTTCAAACATTAAATATCAACAAAATCTTTTAAAGGATATTGAAAGGAAAAAGGTGTTGGAATATAGAAAGTGCTTTACTTAAATGCTCTAAGGATTTTTCAATAGTTGCTCCAAAAGCTTCACTTCAAGGCCCTTCAAGATCGTCTCCGACAATGCTATACCATTAGCTTCAACAATGTTGCTCCAAAAATGTCCTCAAGGTCTTCACAACAAGTTTACTAGAAGTTGCTCCAATAATATATTCAATAAGGTCTTCATTGTCAACCCATCTCTTGTTTGGGTGCCTTAATGTGCCATGACATGTTTCCAGGACTGAATTCAATGCAAGGCATATTTGAAACTCTAACACTTTCGTCCGGTGTCTTATTAGAAATTATTTCAGTTTTCATTTTGTGTTTTCAAGTTAGATATTGTTTTCAAGTTTTTACATTTATAATTTTATTGCAATGTGGCAGACTGATCAGAGCAGTGCAGGAACAACCCCGAGACGGGATGATCGTAGAAAGAGGTCAGTGGAAGAACATGTAAAGTGCCAGCATTGCTCTATCTCCAGGTATTTTAGTTATTTACATAATTGAAATAATATTAATTTTTTTCAAATATGCAGACACCTAGCCATGGTATGCCTGATGATTCCCTCTTTGAGGAAGAGCTTTCTTCATCCCTATCTCCAGTGTTCTTGTTGCGAAAAAAGGCACGAGATGCAAGGTCGGAATTTAATACTTTGATAGACACGCCTCAAACACCTAAAACAGAAGAGAGGATAAAAAAAATTATGATCCAACTAGAAACATATCAGGTAATAATAAAAATTCAAAAGGATATTTTTTTTTTTGCATGAGATGAATTGTGATAGTTTGATTTTTAATTTTTACATTGAATAAACTAACAAAAAGTTCTTTTGTATGTAGCGTTTTCTGGCACTTTCTGAATCCGGTGTTGGTGGTAGTGGGACACAAGGGCAAGAGATTGCCCCAAAACCCTCTCATACACCTTCTAATCCTTTAGGTGCTAGCCAAGAAACACACCCAGCCCAAGCAGACACCCAGCCAACCGCTGAACGTGTTGGCAATGATAAGGCTGATATGGCCAACTACATTATTGCGTTCCCTGGAGCTAAAAATGTCAGCTTCACAGGGACCATTAATGGCACGTTGTTGGTGAATGATGAAGGTGTCCCTATAAATCATGTACAACTCCCAGGTAAATTTTAATATTTTAATATTTCATGTACTTTATCTAAAACATATTTATCATGATTTTTATTTTTAAATTAATGATAATTTTTATTTTATTTTCTGTGTAGGAAAAAATGAGTTCTACAGGTATCTGGAGAGCCATGTGTTGGTAATTTTTGGCCCAACCATACACACAGGGTGGAATTCCCAGAGTTTCAACCTGAAAAAAGAACTTCTAGATTATCTAGAACCCCTTTTTGGGGTCGGCACATTTGACAGAACAGCGGTGGCTCGAGTAGCCGGAAAATATTTGAAATATACCAGAGACACCTATAGGATGCAATTGCAATTTAACCCTAGATATGAGCATCCTCTCACAGTTCTAGAGAGTGAGTGGAGAGCACTCATCCATGATGGAAAAGAGAAAAGGGAAAAGAAAGAAGGAGAAATGCCAACTGGACCCGCAAGGTAAATTACGACTTTAATTCAATAGCTTTAATTTTCTCTATGTCTAAAATAAAAGTGTGCTACGTCATATCTGACTTTAATATTTTGATGCTAGGTTGCTTGACACCTCAAAGGCAACCAAAGCTAGGATTGAAAAAAAGGGCCATCACAAGCTAGGCCAGGGCAACTACTTGAAATTAGTCGCAAGAATTGTAATTAAGTAGCTAAACATCTTATAATTAATTGTATCGCCTTCCAAAGTTTTTGTAATCCTATCAAATATGATTAAAAATACACAATCATATGTAATGTAGGGTGATGACTTCGGAACAGAAACTACAGAGGAAGATAAAAATATTGCTTTCCATTTCGGCTATCAAGCCGTAGTTGAACGTCGTAGAAGCTTGGGGCAGGTCCCAAGATCCAGAATGCCTGATAAGGTAAAACATTAACCTTTCAATATGTTTGTTTTCGTCCATAAATTTAATGTCTAAAAAATTTGTTTAAATCAGGGGAGCAACACTACCGACGAGGCAAATAACCCAGTTTTAGAGCCAAATGTAGATGATCCTCACGTGCAACCTGATCATTGTAGTAGGGACCAAGCCGACAATGCTACTATCAGTGAGGGTCGTGACGATAATTAATTTCCACTTATAATTTTTTCTAATTATACCTTGATGGTTGTCCTTATAACGATTTTTGTTTAAATAACAGAGAATGTTTTCCTTGAGGATCTTACCACCAGAGAGGAAGACAGGGCAACAATCCCAATGACGACAACTGGTGCACTAGGTAAATAATCTCATTGCAATATTTTTTATTAATATTACCGAACTAGTTCAATGATATTTAAAAACTGACAATTAAAATTTAATATTATCTGTTTTTGTAGGTGATGCCTCGTCACTGGATGAGACCAGACATCGTGACTACGCAACTAGGTCAGCGGCGACAACTGGTGCACCAGGTAAATAATCTCATTGCAATTTTTTTTATTAATATTACCGAACTAGTTCAATGATATTTAAAAACTGACAATTAAAATTTAAAATTATCTATTTTTGTAGGCGATGCCTCGTCACTGGATGAGACCGGACATCGTGACTACACAACTAGGTCAGCGGCGACAACTGGTGCACCAGGTAAATAATCTCATTGCATTTTTTTTATTAATATTACCGAACTAGTTCAATGATATTTAAAAACTGACAATTAAAATTTAATATTATCTGTTTTTGTAGGCGATGCCCCGTCACTGGATGAGACCAGACATCGTGACAACGCAACTAGGTTAGCGGTGACAACTGGTGCACCAGGTAAATAATCTCATTGCAATTTTTTTTATTAATATTACCGAACTAGTTCAATGATATTTAAAAACTGACAATTAAAATTTAATATTATCTGTTTTTGTAGGCGATGCCCCATCACTGGATGAGACTAGACATTGTGACTACGCAACTAGGTCAGCGGCGACAACTGGTGCACCAGGTAAATAATCTCATTGCAATTTTTTTTATTAATATTACCGAACTAGTTCAATGATATTTAAAAACTGACAATTAAAATTTAATATTATCTGTTTTTGTAGGCGATGCCCCGTCACTGGATGAGACCAGACATCGTGACTACACAACTAGGTCAGCAGTGTAGGTCGAAAGGCATGAAACAGGAGCAGAGCATGATGATATTGATGATGTAAATAGGAGCTTTAAAAATAGGAAGAAGAAAAAGAAAATTCGATAATGTAAAATATTGTATTATTATAAGACAAACGTTACCATACTTGGAACGTTTTTTGTGTTATATAAAAAACTCATTTATCATACTATTTTTATGTCAAGCATTAATTGCAATGTTTCCTAGCGTACTTTTTGTTGAATTTTTTTTTATTAGTTATTGAATATTTTTTTTTATGCTCATGAAAGTAAAAAATGAAATATAGATTGGGTATTGGGGAATTGAGAGTGATGTGAGAGGGGGGGGGCGGGGGGGGGAGGGGCCATAAGAGCTTCCACCTTCACGTGATTGGCCCTGTTTAGTAGAGAATAATTTATTGGAGCGATTTAATCTTGGAGCAAACCTCCCTCGATCTAGTGTAGCAACAAAAAAGTCACTGTTGACTTAGTTGCTACTCTTTCAGATCGTGGGAGGCTTGTTCCAAGTTCATGCGACTCCAATAAATTGTTCTTGAAACGAAGAGAAGCTTATTCAGGTATGTTTTGACATTTTCAACATATTTTCTAACATTATCATAAGAATGCATCTTAGAGTAAAAAATACTACATCAATTACTTGTATTTATTGTATAGATAATGATGGATTTTGATTGACTTGGCAGTGCAAGTACAAATCCTCTTGCATCATGAGCAATACAACTTGTCAACCAGGGTCATGTCCGGGATATTTTTTCTTGTGCGCTTGACCAGGTTCGTAATGTCACATTTTGTAAGTTCCTTTACAGTTCATAATTCAATATTAAGCTTGTTCATGATTATTATCTGGGTTTTTTGTATGTGTTTTTTCATCTATTTGATTGTAAGCAACTCTACATGTTTCCTGTTGTTCAATATGATTTCTCCCATTACCACTCCCAGGATGAATCCGGCTTTATTGTTACATAGGTTACTTTATTGTTACTATGATTTCTCCATTTACGATTTCATAAGTTACATCATGTAAAGTTGTCAATCTCAGGTTGGTGATGAGCTTTAGTTCTCCAGATTTGGGGCTTTTCTGATATTTTCTCCCTCATGTCATTCTTGCATCACCTCGTTGTTTGAGCATGCCAATTGTCTACCACTTGTACCAATTGGCACATTTCAATCCCTAAGTGGTGCCACATTTCACTTATTTTCAGTGAGAGTTTAGGGTTTCTCTAACATAGTTTCAGAAATCCGATTCAGTGCCTGCTTGAATATTGTCACATAATACTCATGGTTTGGATTGATGAGCATGTTCTGAATGGTTGTTTGATTCATAAGAACCACCCATATAGTCATCTTGAGATATTTCATAAGTTTTCTCAGGTTTCCTTTTTCACCGTTTCTAGTGGGTGGGATGGTGTGGGGTGATCCATCAATACTAGTGCTCTTGTAGTAGGGAATTTGTTTTTGGGGATATAAAGGAGCATTTGATGTAGATATCCCATTGGATGCATTCATAGATGGGCACGAGAGGTCATGAATTTAAATTAAAAATATGAAACCTCTAGCATGGAAACCTGAAGGCCGCGAGACACACTGGTTAAAGATTGTTTTGTGCTGGCCTTAATATAGTCGTGATTTATTTCTATTATCTTAATGCAAATATATAGTCCGGTCTCATTAAAATGAGGATTGTGGTTGTATTTCTCTTTGGTTTTTTCTCTCTTAATGCTCCAGAAGTTGCCAAAAGTTGCGATAGTTGTTTAGTTTGCCTGTTACAACTTAAAAGTGGTTTTTAGCAATGGGAGTCATGTTTTTTAAGGTTCATACTAATATGAAGATCTTGTAATTATATATTCAACATAAGAGAATATGGCCTCTGCTTTGGGCAGTATGACAACAATTGCCACATCTACCTCATTGGGTAATAATAGAAAGGGGAAGAAGTTGGGTGCAATGTTTGATAATTATGTCAGACAATTGTCTTCTTTTTCAGTTTTTTCACCCATTTCCTTTAATTGCTCAAGCAGAAGAGGGACTCTGAGATTACGTGACAGAGAGAAGGTAGTTAATACAAGAGCTATGTAAAAGGAGTTGTACTTCAACAAGGATGGCTCAGTGACAAAAAAATTGCAGGTCAGAGAAAAAATTATGTTTAAAGGAAGGTCACATGCACGTGAAACTTCACTGTGGTGGATCTTTCCTTGTCCACTTATATTCGATTTTAATGTGTTATTTTAATTTTTCATGGAGGGTTGTTTTGGCATATGGTCTGGAATTCAATTGCACACTTACTGAAAGCATTGTCAATTTGTCTTGCAGGCGGTGTGAACAAACTTGCTGATCTTGTTGGAGTCACCCTTGGGGCCAAGGGAAAAATGTTGTCTTGGGGAGCAAGCATGGTTCTCCGAAAATAGTTAATGATGGCGTGACAGTAGCGAAGGAGGTAATTTGTAGATGTGTTCTCTAGTTTTCTTTTTAACGTTGTATTAGTTCCCCCTCTTAAATGTCTTAGATTTGGTAGGCATAATTTGAAAACTCAAAGGTGAAAGGAAACAGATTTGTTACCCAGTGGTCTAATTGGCCTATGGACTAGCCACATTAGAGTAATGCATAAGGCTTTTCACAACAATAAAAGTAAAGGGTTATGGCTGAGTCAAATTTTATTGTTATTGACAGTGTAATGAAATGTATCTCAATGCTATGGTTTTGGCCTTTTTATTGGTTGAATTAGAGGACCCAGTTGAAAATATTGGGGCCAAGTAGGCTGGTTTTCCTTTTTGCTGATAGTTTGCTGTATCTAATTGAATTATTTTCCTAAGGTATTTTTGGTTGCAAACTCCTTTTCATTTTTCATACAGTATTGGCCTTGTGGAATACATTTGATTGTGTGGTCTCGTTAGATCTACAACATTTGTAGTTGTTTAGTCTTATGGCCGAGGTGCACTTTTATTATGGAAATAGTTGATGAAATATTGTCATTTAATCCTTACTACAGGGTAGCATGTTGAGAAGTTTCTTGTGAAACATTTGGTATTCAAAATGACACTTGATCCTATACAGCATCATGCACTTGACTTCAAAATTCATATTCAAAGTGTGCCGGACAATTCTTGCAAAATTTCAAATATTTATGTTGTTTTAAACCATTATCTTTTTCATGTATTGGATGCTGAAAATGTGAAAAAGACTTTGGTATGAAACCAACTGGTGAATAATTTCCAGCAAAACAACCACTTCCAAGACATGATTTAGAAGTAGAACATATGTACTTATGAAGCATAGAAAGATATCCTTGACGCATTTTCAATGTTTGGCTAGGGTTATTTTTGGAGAAAATAACTCCTTATTCCTAGAATAGTGATCTTCAATACAAGTAAATGCCAAAGAAGAGAGATCATCGTGTGATGCAACAAAACTGAAATTGGACCCCTAAGGAGAGATGGTGTGTCTACAATCGCTCTGTCAGCATTTTCCCTTGGTTTACCCTGTCCTTTTCTTCCAGCCTGAGTCTTAATTGACTTCTTCTTTCTTCGGGTTTATTTATCAAATTCGTAGAAATTCGTAGAATTTGATAAATAAATACTATCCACAATGCTTGGAATTTAATTTATATTCCCGACTTTATATTATCTCCAAGCCTTATAACCAATGTTTAACTTTCAACACTTTGTATTTATACTCCACGTTTCTTTTTAAATAAATAAATTGTAATGAACGTTCGGCTCTATATTTCACCACCCAACCTTACAACAATCACGCTCCAGACTTATGCTAATTATCCGCCAATCGTTTAATTAAACAATTTTATTATACTTTGGCCCCACCTATATATATCAATAACCAATCAAACACTAGTATTGTACCTGGCTATCCTCCGCACACCTTAGTTAACCTCTGGGCAACTTCAACATGCGACCACCGTCTGATGGCCCTTCTCCAAATCAACGACTCTTGGCAATTTCGATTGGCTTCCAATGTCGGGCTTTAACGTGCAATGGCACGGGTTAAACAATGGTTTTTCAGGGGTCACTTCGCCACATGTCGCATTCCCTATGGAATCGCTCACGAATAGGAAATACTGCCTACTCCGCAAAAGTGATGCAATATGGGCAACCCGCTTTTGTGATTCCGCTCGTGGTTTTGGTACAGGGCTTGACCACGGGTGCAAGTCTGGTTCCGCTATTCTTTTGTTTATTAACTCATGTCCAATCCTTGGGTTAGGTTCTGAAAGCACAACAATTTTGTCTCTTTATTAAGCGGGATTTTTATATTTGAACAGTGTTCATGACCCCGGTTCTCTACACAGACCTCGCCTTCAGGTGGGGTGAGTTCACAGGGAATTCAAAGACAGAATAATGGAATTATCAGTACCCAATCACCTCACAGTTAAACAATTCTTCACAATTAGCAGTTCGAGATAATTCAATGGAAACTAAGCTTGGAAATCATTTAACTGGAAACAATTGTTCACACACAGAGGTTTATTGTAGAAATCCCCTCTCTACTCTCCTCTTCCCTCTCTACTTTTATTCATCCGAGAAATTACAATTTATATACATAACATATGGCTCTTCAGTTCCTCTGAGAGGACCGTTCTAGAAATCAAAAGGTCTAACTATAATAATTCAACTAACTGAAAATGTTCGACTCCTACAACTCTAACTAGTCTAAGTAATACAGTCAGCTGAGGTATTGACACCTAGCTGTTACAATTCAAATGTTTTCGAACCCTCCTAGCCACAACATGTGGACAAAACCTCCTACATTGCTAGCTAGTGCCTAATGCCCCTGCATCATCGTCTGACATAAACCTATTAACAAAAGTGAACAGGGAGTGATTATTAATTATGGCATACTAAGTTTCTTTTCTAAAGAGTAACATTGTAGATAACCTTAAAAACATTTTTTTAACTATTTTTGTTTGACCATTTGATTGTGTTTGATATGTAGAACTCATGGCAGCTAGTGTTTCTCCACTCATATTAAATAATTATTTCCAAAAGTTTCTTGTTACTATTACTTTAGGAAAACCATGAAGACTATGAATTTCTTTCATGAACACTTCTGCCACTTGGCTTGTTGTTTATGTACTTTGAGCTCTACAAAAAAAATCTACAAAATTTGTCTATATAAATGACCACAAAAATGTAATACTTGCCTTTATATTTTAGTAACCCTGTAATAAATTCTATTGATATATCTTCTAGTCTTTCAATATGTATGTGGAATGGTTGAAGTAACCCTAGAGATTTTACTATCTCTCTTTTATTTATTATGCAAACCTGACCTTCGCTTACAAAATTTTGAATATCTTTCTTCATTCCTTCCAAAAATATATTTTTTGATCCTTTGAGATGTTTTAAGGAACCCTGCGTCCTACCATCAGAGAGACATGGGACTCCCTTAATATTGGTTTATTCAAATATGCTTGCGTGCATAAAAATATTCTACATTTGCACCAAATTATATCTCTCTTTCACTCCCAATGCTCCATAGAGTTCATCCCATCCTTTATAAATTTTAGTTTTTGTTTAGTACTATTGCCATTTTTCCATTATGGCAAGCTTCTTCTAGCCACCTAGGAATAGAAAATTTAATTGGATATAAATTTGAGGCCTCTTCTATTTTAGAAAGAGCATCATGTACTAAATTTTCCTTACCCTTTTTGCAGATTATCTCAAAATTAAACTTTGCATTTTTTCTCCTCATTTTTGTTAATCTTCTAATGAAAATCATAGCTTCAAAAAATACTTTATGCTATCATGGTATATCTTGACTTTAAAGTACCTCCCAATGATATACTATCCCCATTTTTTAATGCATGTAATATTGCTTCCATTTATTTTTCATACGTAGATTTCACCAAATATTTTCTTTGAATTCCTTGCTTTTAGAAGCCAATGATATCCCTTATTGTGTTAATGTTACGTAAATTCCTTTTCCTAGTGCCTCACACTCTACTATGAATGTTTTACCAAAAGTAGGTGCAACCGATGTTGGTGTAGAAGACATGGCATCCATTAAAAGAGAGAATGCCAAATTAGCCTCATCATTCCATATAAATGATATTTTCTTCAAGAGATATGTGAGTGGACTTGAAATGCATGCATAATTCTTAAAAAATGATCAATAATATCATGTAAGTCTAAAAATCTTCTAAGAACCTTGATTTTCTTAGGAATAGGTCATTTTGTAATAGCTTGCATCTTTTGAGGCTCCAACTTCACTCCTTCCTTTAAAACAATATGAACCAAATACTCGAATTCGTATTTCCCAAAAGCACATTTGGATATTTTTACATAAAAATGATTGTTCTCAATAATTTATATAACTTTTCCACATGTTTAGTGTGGTATTCCCATGATTTATTATAAATATGTGTATTATCAAATAAAACCGATACAAATTTTATAAGATGGGATCAAACAAAATTGTTCTTAAGTTGAGCCCGCTGGACTTCAAACAGCGATAAACCATAATTCAAACCAAATTCGCATTCCAAAATAGCCTGCTAACATTGGCAAATATTGTGACGCGAAAACAAAATGAATTCCACCCTAATCTTTTTCGGGTCCGAAGTTGGGCTGGCGTACACAGGGAGAGTTGTGACACGAATTTCTTATCAAATTCGCCCTAATCTTTTTCAGGTCCGGATTTCCACTGCGCGAGCGGCCCAAACAAATATCCGCTCCAATCAATTTCTACCATGTATCCTCAATAAAAACTTGCCCTGCTCCCGGCTGCGGGTGCATTCGATGGCGTTTAAGGCGATGGGACATGGATGTGGCGATTTCATATCAATCGCATTAAGATTTAATGTTGTTCAATTAAATTTCAAGGTTTTCACATCAAATCGCATTAAATTTTAACACTGTTCAAGATCGGACCTCCACTCCCGTTAGTGATTCTGCATGCTCCAATATGATCCGGCCTTCGGCTCTCATTAATGATCAGAGATTAATTATGACGAGCGTCCTTCGATTGCATTGCATTGATAAAATGGCATTTTCTATGGTTTTTCAGACAAGCCGGTTGCTGGGTTACACTACCTACTCATTGTGACGAGAAGGAGAAGTGGCCAGCTAAACTGCTGCATAGACTTTGCTACATATCTTCATTTCTCTCGGTCTGGTCCTTATCTGTCTTCCTTTGTTTCTTGGAATTCTGCTTCTCCGTCTCCTCTTGTGCCCACTACTAGTGAGACTGCACCCATGCCTCGCGTGCGTCAAAGGATGCGTTGCCGCAGGGGGAGCACTAGAGGTCAACTCTTGCACACTCCCTCCAGCCCCTCAAACGAGTTGTCTTCCGGCCAGTCCAGTGATTATGCAGGTCGCTATCCAAATACTAGGAGTGGGCAGGGTCGGGTTGTAGGATCTGGCCAATGTATGGATTCCCCTGCTCCTCGTTTCCCCACCGCTAGTTCACCTTCTCCCACGACGTGCACTACGCAATTTTCCTTTAATTCCTCTCTCAAATGCCCATGAATTACAGCTTCAGTCACTGTGGTTTTCCACGAGGAGGCCCAAATGGAGGAAGAATGCACCTGTCTGGTGGGTCTAACCTTGGAAAAAGCCGGCCAGCATTCGGGCCTTCAAGAGGGGAGCCGTGGCATGAATCTGGAGGTCGCACCTAGCGATCATGGACCTTCCGAAGGATGGTGCCGAATCGTCGAGGAGCCGGAGGAGTATTTTGGTTAATTTGTTTTTCTTTCTTTGCGACCCACTTAATTGGGTTGCTTTTAGATTATGTTACTGTGCTGGACCTTTGTAATATTTTTGAATTCTGTAAATTAAACGTTTAAGACTGGTTTCCCCGTATGAGGGAAGTCTTCTTAATTTTTTGATTTTTTGATGAAAAATTTGCCATGAGTCTAGGAAATGATTTTGACTTCGGTGTAATTTTATTCCCACTATTAATAGATTAACTTTACTTAGAAAAAAAATGTTGCCCTGTTTCTATTTTAAACCTGTTTTTTCAAATACAGAGCCATGTTTATATGGTCTACATATTATACTCTTTCTCTGTATATCTACAGGAACCTTTTTGCTATGAACAGGGTGGATGATATAGCAGGCTACTAATGGAAACAAGCGAGCCTAAACCTTACATCTCGGATGCAACAGATGGTTACCAATTTTGGAATCAAGCGAACCTGATCTTACAAGCGAGCTTGGGTTTTTGCAGATGGTTATCACACTCCTCACATGATTAGCGTTTTTCTCTGTTCAAGGATTTTGGGTACTTTAATTTGTATTTGGAACAATGGACATCGGTACTCTATCTATTGCTTTACTATTCTACATACTGCTATTTCACTTTCTTATAGATGCCTTGGGCATATTTGGATGCTTTCTCAAATTTGTCGATAATCTCCATGTGGACCGTTACTGGGTTTTATATCATGTCCCTGTATGTGACATGGGGTATTTTTCTATCATTGTCTGGGGTGGGACTTCCACTTTTCTGGATGGATATTTGGGTTCCAATCTTCAGATGTGAAAATGTAATGACTTCATGGACTGTTTTACTTCATATAATATATTCAAAATAGCATTTTTTCTCTTCTGAAAAAAAAATGATTAATGTTTATCATTCTGCCTTCAAAACTAGCGATGTTGGTCTATGTTGCTGGTTTATTGATATGGTTTGATGGTCTTTTTATATTTTGGACATATCACACTCCTCACATGATTAGCATTTTTCTCTGTTCAAGGATTTTGGGTACTTTAATTTGTATTTGGAACAATGGACGTTGATACTCTATCTGTTTCTTTACTATTCTACATACTGCTATTTCACTTTCTTATAGATGCCTCGGGCATATTTGGATGATTTCTCAGATTGTTGATAATCTCCATGTGGACTGCTACTGGGTTTTATATCAAGTCCCTGTGTGTGACATGGTGTATTTTTCTATCACTGTCTGGGGTGGGACTTCTACTTTTCTGGATGGATAATTGGGTTCCAATCTTCAGATGTGAAAATGTAATGACTTCATGGACTGTTTTACTTCATATAATATATTCAAAACAACTTTTTTTCTCTTGTGAAAAAAAAATGATTAATGTTTATCACTCTACCTTCAAAACTAGCGATGCTGGTCTATGTTGCTGTTTTATTGATATGGTCTCATGGTCTTTTTATATATTGGACATATTACACTCCTCACATGATTAGCGTTTTTCTCTGTTCAAGGATTTTGGGTACTTTAATTTGTATTTGTAACAATGGACGTCGGTACTCTATCTATTATTTTACTATTCTACATACTCTATTTCACTTTCTTATAGATACCTTGGGCATATTTGGATGCTTTCTCAGATTTGTCGATAATCTCCATGTGGACCATTACTGGGTTTTATATCAAGTCCCTGTATGTGACATGGGGTATTTTTCTATCATTGTATGGGGTGGGACTTCCACTTTTCTGGATGGATATTTGGGTTCCAATCTTCAGATGTGAAAATGTAATGACTTCATGGACTGTTTTACTTCATATAATATATTCAAAACAACGTTTTTTCTCTTGTGAAAAAAAAATGATTAATGTTTATCACTCTGCCTTCAAAACTAGCTATGTTGGTCTATGTTGCTGGTTTATTGATATGGTCTAATGGTCTTTTTATATTTTGGACATATCACACTCCTCACATGATTAGCGTTTTTCTCTGTTCAAGGATTTTGGGTACTTTAATTTGTATTTGGAACAATGGACGTCGGTAATCTATCTGTTGCTTTACTATTCTACATACTGCTATTTCACTTTCTTATAGATGCCTCGGGCATATTTGGATGCTTTCTCAGATTGTCGATAATCTCCATGTGGACCGTTACTGGGTTTTATATCATGTCCCTCTATGTGACATGTGGTATTTTTCTATCATTGTCTAGGGTGGGAATTCCACTTTTGTGGATGGATATTTGGGTTCCAATCTTTAGATGTGAAAATGTAATGACTTCATGGACTGTTTTACTTCATATAATATATTCAAAACAACGTTTTTCCTCTTTTAAAGTTTCATTTTTTTTTAAAATTGAACCTGCCATCGCTATACAGATGCCTTGTAAGCGTCGGAATTGCGACAGATTAGAAACGTTGGAAGAGCGACAGTATAAAAACGTCGGACGAGCGACGTTCAAAACGTTGGACCACATTTCATCGGAATTGTGACCGTTTACAAACGTCGAAAGAGCGACGTCCAAAACTTCAGACCACATTTCATTGGAATTGTGACGGTTTACAGCTTTCGGAAGAGCGACGTCCAAAACAGACCACATTGCGTCGGAATTGTGACAGTTTACAAACGTCGGAAGAGCGACGTTCAAAATGTCGGACCACATTTCGTCGTTATTGTGACAGTTTACAAACGTCGGAAGAGCGACGTTCAAAATTTCGGACCACATTTCGTCGGAAGTGCGACAGTTTACAAAGGTCGGAAGTGCGAAGGATTGGGAAATGTCGGAAGAGTGACACTTGTTTGGAAGTGATGGAAAAGGTGTCGATAGTGTGACACTTTTTAATTGCGTCGGAACTGCGACGGTATGATAAACCACGTTTTTCCCTCCCTTGAACTGTCGCTCTTGCGACGACTATGTGTCGGAATAGTGACGAATTGGCCATCGGAATTTCCACCAAATTTTCTAGTGTTGGTTTTGATTCCTTGATACATGTGAAAATGTAATGTAATCAAATTGTCTGCTTAATATTTTGGCACGCAAATATTTTCTAAACAAGTTTGCTTCTCTAGTTTCAAATATTTGGTTTAACTATGATACTACTAACTGGGAATCTAGGTAGACATGCATATGGCAGATGCCCTCATGGAGGGCCTCACACATAAGTCTGATAACAGGGTCATATTATTCTTGATTGTTTGTTGCTGATATAATGCACACGCAATTTGAACACAGTGGTGATTGGTTAGCATGGTAGATGACCCAGGTGGCTGTAGCTAAGTTTTGAGACCATCATGATGCTCCATCATAAAATCCGAAATAGGGTTCAAGTTGGTGATCCATGGTGGCACTTTGAGAGCATTTAGGTCTTTGGGCCAAAAAATATTTTGGTGTTGGGATTTTTTGTGTACTCTAAACCTAGGGGATAAGGGCTGCTGGGGCCCTTAGGGGTAGAAATTCATGAGTTAAAGGCCGTTACTGGGGTTAGTGAGGTGGGTCTTGTCTGGTTCCGTCAAGATGTATGCCCCCTGTCAGAGACAATGTTTGATAATATGGGGTCCTTTAAACAAGGTTTCGAAATTTCCTAGCCCTAAGCCCTCTTTTGCAACATTGTAGTGGAGGACTAACTCTCCCTCGCTAAATGAGTGAGGGGTGATGTGGCGGTCGAATGATGCTTTTACCCTTTTCTTATGGGCCTCATTGTGTTGCAGCGATTGTCGCCGACTTTTGTCAACTAGCTCTAGTTGTGCTAAGCATTTTTCTAGAGGCTGGGTGTCATCAAGGAGTGCGATGGCAGTGTGCAAGTTTTGGATCTTGCGAAAATCAATGCAAAAGAGCAAGGTACCTTGGTCTTTTGCGACGGGAATGAAGTGGAAATATCGGGACAAGGGGGTTGTTGGAATCCTATCTTGGGCATGCGATGATATAAGTCATATGTGGTGAATTTTATCACTGGCATGTGGCAGGGGAAGGATCTCGGTAATGGAGTCTTGTGTGAGCCTAAGGTCGGATTTCCCGCTAGGATAACCTATTTCGGGTAGCCTAATTTGTTTTTATCACATAGGTGCTCGAATTCTTTCAAACAACTCATACCATCGTAGGATCTGATTTAGTGAAAATGGTGCATGGCATCATAGCACCTACGTACCAGACATGTGAGATTCACGTTACTCATTTTCCCTTATGTGGACGCTTGGGAATGGCCGGCCGTGGAAGAGGTCATCTTTATGCTTCTGGCTTTTCACATCAGAGCTGAGAACGCTCTCGCTTGGTGTGACGGTTGACCTAATGCCGCCCATCGCTCATTTGGGGAGATGTGCACACTTAAACGTATGATGGAAGTGTGAGAAAATTCAGCAATAAGTGCGTGTGATCCTCTCTTGATTAGAGAGAATTTTTTGAGGGAGAGACGAGACTATGTGGAGACTGATTGCAAGGGGCTTGAGCTCTCTGCATTGGTTGACTTGGTGATCGTTTAGATCACATAGGCCGCATGTTATCCTAGGCTTTTCCTGGGGTACACATGGTTGGTGTGTGGTCTTATCAGGCTTGACACACCATTGTGGTGGTGGGGGTGTTGAGCCGACGATGTATCTTTTATGCCATTCCTGAAGATCGTCTGTTCTCTTTTCTACGGCATTAATCATGTTGATAATAGGATGGATTTTCGAGGCATAAGTACAATGTCGGTCATAATGGTTACCATGACATATCAGGAAAAATATCCGTGATATGGGGGTCCCATCATGCTTGGTCTGAGGCCAGGCGGGGAACCAACGTCGCAACGCTGCTAAGTCAGGGTAGTGGATGACTATATGGTCTGTCTTTTCGCATAACGTGCATGCAGGTGTGTTTCGTGAAGTGTCGTTAGGGGTAACTAGGGGTTCCCTGCTAGGCTGTTATTCGACTGATAAGAACATTATGGACTCGCTCATCTCCTCTACTTGGGTCATGGAGCTACTAGTGGACTCGACATCCATATCGTCTTCTTAGGAAAGACAAACTATGGCTAAGCGGAGGCTAGCAAGGGTTAGATGGAAGCGAGGTATGTAGTGACAATCCTCCAATAGGTTATTGTCGGCGCATAACGGGCATGTGAATTGTGCTACCCGTAGCCCCACGTAGTAAACCCTTTCGATTGGATACCATCTATGAACGAGTTCTAATGCGACACACTCTTCGAGGTAGTGACCACATTCATCACATAGCGTACAACGTATAATGGAGTCGCCAATCCTGTTATGGTGGATTAGTCGCATGGGTCATTAGGGGAATTTTTAGGTCTAAAATGGGCCTCCTAAGGAAATTATAAAATAATAGTGGAAAAAATCTAATAAGATTTGATGACATCATCAAATTTTAGAGGGAAAAATGAAAAAACTACTTTTTCAACTCATATTTTCAACTTATCTACCAAAGTTTTTACTCAAATTTCGAGCGGGAGTACTCATTGGATGCGAAATTTAATTCCTCATCCAAGGAGTACACATGTTACATACTTTCAATGGGTCGTACTACACAAAAAATGAGAAATACATAAAAAACATGATTGTAATCACGTTTTTTTTATGTATTTCCCATTTTTCATGTAGCAGGGTTCATTGAAAGTATGCAACATGGGTACTCCTTGGATGAAGAATTAAATTTTGCATCCAATGAGTACTCCCACTCGAAATTTGAGTAAAAATTTTGGGAGATAAGTTGAAAATACGAGTTGAAAAAGTAGTTTTATTATTTTATTATTTTTTAATATTTTTACCCTTTTATTTAAAACATGGTAAATCATCCCCCATGGTTGACATCATCATCTTGAATCCTATTGGTTGTTATAAAGTTTATTTTTGTTGTACATTTTTCTTACGAGGCCCATTTTAGACCTCAAAATTCCCCTAATGGTACGAAATCGCACTAGCTTAGAGAGTATCGTATACTCTCTAAACTATTGGTAACATGCAGAAAGTGGGGGAGCTCAAAAGCATAAAACTTAATGGAAATAGTATGCTAAAGAATGCTCTAGTTAAACTAAAACTAAAACCACAAATATATAGAAGCTATATAGAGATTCAAAGCAATAATAATGCAAACGATGGCTCAATGGCCTCTTCTTATTAAACATTTGAAACAAAGAAGAAATTTTACCCACTTGCCAAAGTGCCCCTAAGCAATGGATCTAGGTCCCGATGCAAGGATGTTGCCTTCCAAGCTCTACCTCTGATGCAATCTCCCTATCTCTCTCTGCTGTGGTGGACTAAGATGTTAGGTGGCCAACTATCGAGTCCTCTTTAACTCCAGCTACGGGTCACACACAATGCTGGTGTTTCTTGGGTAACTTTGGCCAGAATAACATTGTGATCACCATTTCTTCATCTCTTGGTGGGTTTATATAGGTGAGCTTCAAATCCTCCTTCCCTCCCTTGGTACATGATGGATGGTGACCGAAGGGAGAGCTGTGATTCCATTGTGTGCTCAAATATTCTTTTGTGTGCTCACATAATGTCTAAGGAGGCATTAGTGGCTGTCCTTAGGTGGCTTTCACATAAGGAGTAACTATCCTTTGCTTGATGTGGTCCTGGAAAGCGACTTTTTTTCGTTTCCAGGAATGCGTGCTTATTGAGAAAAAAGGCACGCAAAAGGCTCTCTTCTTGAAGGATAAAGCACGCATTTCAACATTTATGACTAGTTCAAATCTGATTTTCTCAAAACATTAGAGATTTTAAATACTTCTTGATTCCATAATGTGTTCCTGTCCTGTAAATCCTTGGGCTCGACATTAATTGATGTCATTTTCTGCTGTATGATTTTCCAGTGTTAACAGTTTCCCCCTAATGTGTGAGGTCTAGGAATAACTGTATAGCTGAAATACATTATAGTTTCTTTTATGTATCATACAGAGAGAGAGAGAGAGAGAGATTTCTACGTGTATTTTGGAATTGACAACACCTTGCACTGTTTCTGAGATAACCATGGCCTAAGGGACCACCTAGAAGTAGACAAAATATACAACATATGTGCAAAATTTCAATGAGGCAGGCATGTCCCATGCTCGTGATCCTATGGCTAGTTAAACAAAATTGACACATACATGTGATGTTTGTGCCACTACTATGGTAGTGATGTTGGTGGTTGTTGACGACGACTGTTGATGCCCTTAGGGGAGTTTTTTATTTGAAGATAGGTGGAATGGGGTACCAATATGCGTAATCCTGGTATGGAATATCACTGTGCCATGTACGCATATGTACTGGCTGGGAACTTCCCGTGTAAGCATTATTGTCAGAGACGCTTATGGAGGCATGGGTCTTTGACGGATCTGATCAAAGTGCAATGGTTGTAAGGTACGATACCATCGTGATATGAAAGCTTTTGCTATGGTCAAATGTTAGGAGGATTGATGACATCTGTGGACAATGATGTCTCCCACAGTGCCATCTGAGGATACCCCTTTGCATTGGGAGGGGTCATCCAAGGTACCGCTTCCTTTTTGGAAAAGAGGTGTCGAGGTCGACAAAAAGGAAGCCTTAACCGAACCATGGGTCGCCGACCTGAGGGGTCGGGGACCAAGATGTGATGGATTTAACATAGGCATGTTGGTGGGAAGTGACTGAAAATGGATGATGGGGATTCCGTGGCCCAAGATCGAGGTATACTTTAGCAGCTTAGTAGCAGTCATAGTTATTTCTGAAGGGAAAAATACCTGGAGTCGGTAGGACCTCCAGGGCGGGTATGAACTGGCTATGAATTTTGGGATGGTGCGTGCATGGGGGGAGTGAAATAATTCAACCAAGGGGAATGAGGTACTACTACCATGGGAGAAAAGGTGAAATATGAGGGAGAAGTGGTGAAGGGCATCATTTGCAGTCTTTGTACACTTACCAAAAGAATAAAATAATGGGGTTTGGTTTGTTCAAAACATAGAGACGGGTACCCCAAAACATGAAAGAGGGTCACTCACTGATGGTGTGAGGATGGTGTTTTACTGGGGCTAGCGGTCCAATTGGTTGGTCTCATGTGCGGGGTTGATGAAGCGGAAGATATCGCAAATGGGATTATGTAGATGGAGGTATGGCTGGCCAAATGTGATGGATGGAGGCGTGCTTTCAATTTGTTCGTACAACTTGGTCATCCAGGAAGGGGGTTTTGAGTTTGAATGGTAAACTTGACCTTATGCATGATATATGGATGGGCATGAGGTGCTTCCCAGACTAAAATGGTATGGCCATGGCGTCACTTGTAGGGTGATGTATTTTCTACTTTAGATGACGATCACCATGGAGGGGAGGCTCTACCAACCAACGCAGACGTTTATCATATGCAGGGTGAGGTGACGATAAACGTGGTCGGGTATGAGGACCCTATAGTTTATTTATGATGGAGAAATGATGTTAGGATATGAAAAGCTATCTGGGACTCTATCATGCTGAGGGTAGAATGATACCTGCTCTGGAAATTTCAGTGAATGGTGTTGTGTACGGTTTGTGGGTTCTTCCTGAAAAAACAACTACCTCAAGTGAAAGCATCTTCTTTTGATTCAGTATTATTGAAAAACATGAACTTTGGAAAGGAAGATGGGAGGGTGCATACTTGCCGGCGCTGAATAAATTATTTTTCTGGAAAGCGAATGTGGGGCATCGCTTTCGTTCGTCATGGCATACTGATGATGGTGCAACTTACGGTTTGCGGAATGGACCTTCTGATCTCCTGTTATTGACCTCTGAAGTTCTAGGAAAGGGAGATAAATATGGGATTATGGCCCTAATCCGATTCATTTGTACTTGCTGAGTGTTGGGAGATAAGAGGTGATTGCAGAGCCTTTCTTGCTGTTGTGGTCAGCCTGTGTACCCGGGATTAGCGATATTATGTTGAGGTAACTTCCATGACGTCCTATATTTCAATTTTTTCAGTTTGATGATGATAGGGGCCATACAAATTGGGTTTGTATGGCCTAAAAGGGACTTTTTCCCCTAGATTTCACGGGCGATCTAGGAAAAGAGGTGCCCCTCTTGCGCTTATTTCTGAGGGACAGATGCATGAGGGCATGCTTTTCCCTCCTTTTTGTGCACAAGGGTGCGCCTGTGTAGGAAACAGGTGTGCGAGGGCACACATGTCTAAGAGACAGGTGCGCAAAGGGTAGGGTTTTAGTAAAAACTTGGGTTTTTGTCCCTTTTGATGTTTTTATCTATACTGATGGGTGCCTGTGTTGGTTGGTATGTTGGTTTGGAGAGAGTGAAATTGGCCCAAGATCCGGACTGCTCTGGCTACTGATGCTAGGGCGTGCCGTCAGTTGGCTGCATTGGGCCTTCTGAAATTTTCTGAGAACGAGTTCCTTCGGTCACAGGACCGACTGCTACGTTATATTATACAACATTGGTGTAGGAGGCGCAATATGTTCGTGCTGAGGGGGACGGACTTGATTTTACATCCAGAGATGGATATATACTTCATGACCAAGTTACTGCCTTAGGGTGAGACACTGAGGTATCCACTCCCTGCTGGGAGAGTGAACATAAACAGGTTCCAAAGGAGGCATTGCGATGGTGTGCCTCTTACTGATGGGTGCATCAATATTGCATCAGTGATATATGTGGCTGAGCGGTGTGCTTTGGCCATTATTGTGCGACTAGCGGGGTCATTTGTTCCGCATTGGGCATCAGGCCCATAGGTGGGATTTTTATGTCATTTGAGGAACAAGCATTTTTTCGATTTTACTTGCTTCTGTTTTGATGGTATGGTGTCGTAATTGAACAGGGTCCAACATGGATCCAAATCATTCGTGTATGCTAGCATATTTTGCAACATTATGTACGACAGGGTGGTGCTGCTGAGGCCCATTGTGGTAGTGCCTATTGGGGGCCGAGGGAGCCACGCATGAGGAGGTGGGCTCCTGTGATGCCACACGGCAGTGGCGACAGGGTGGGTTGTTATTGGAATGACACGACAGAGGCCTGGTTCGAGGCCAACCCACAGATGTTTTTTCCATACCCATATGCGAGGATGGACTTTCAGGGTGATCTAGATATCGGTCTCCCTTTCAGTTATGTTTGGGGTCCTACAAGTATGTGCTCTATTCCTCTACATTTGTTCGAGCTTTTATGTACTTATGTGTTTTTTTATTGACACTAACGTTATTTTGGTTACACGTGAAGATGTTGGCGAGGTGGGATACCCAGTGGCCCGACTGGTGGGTCACGATCCTCCGCCACAACCTCAGGGTGGTCAGGGGGGAGGTGGCATAGGTGGACCAAGTGGTGGTGCCGGTGGACCTGGCAAGGATGGTTTTGGTCCTTCTGGTGAGGGCAGCAGCTCGGCTGCAGCTGAGGTTGTGGCCGAGCGAGCTCGTGCAAATGTGGCTGAGGCGCGCATTGCAGCACTTACCGTTTAGGTGGCCATTCTAGAGGACTTCTGGGGTTGAGTGGACCAATTGACCCAGGGGATGCCTACTCGAGGTTTTATGGATGACCTCGAGGAGGTTTGGCTAGAGATGGTGATGGCCCACGAGAGGGATTATCGGCCCACTCTACGATGGGTAGTTATCACAGTGGTGACAATATCTCGAGTGGTGGCACCAGGAGGAGTGGTAGGCTTAGGTGCTCCTCTTGAGGGGGCACCCCCTAGAGTAGTTTTGTATACAAGGAAAGCACCCGTTATGAGGATGATTCCCTAATTTTTTGACAACCTTTGTATCTTTGGGTTGGCCAATGATATTATTTTTGTACTCGAATACACATATTATATATATATATATATATATATATATATATATATATATATATATATATATATATATATATATATATATATATGAGAGATATTTTTGCGGCTCGACATGGTGTGCTATCTATTTCAGTTTATGTATTTTGTGTTATGCTGATGGATATCTATGTTTTTGGTTTTTTATGTATGATGGTTTATTTGTGATGCATTCAAGTCTAGGATATTGTTAGCTATGCGATCAGCTGCTTGGTTTTGATTCCTTGATACATGTGAAAATGTAATGTAATCAAATTGTCTGCTTAATCTTTTGGCATGCAAATATTTTCTAAATAGGTTTGTGTCTCTGGTTTCAAATGTTTGGTTTAACTGCTATACTAATAACTGGGAATCGAGGTAGACATACATATGGCAGATGCCCTCATGGAGGGCCTTGCACATAATTCCGATAACGACATCATATTCTACCTGATTTTTGGTTGCTAATTCGATGCACACGCCATTTGAACTCAGTGGTGATTGGTTAGGGTGGTAGATGACCCAGGCGGCTACAGCTAAGTTTTGAGACGATCGCAATGCTCCATCATCAAATCTGAAATAGGGTTCAATTTGGTGATCCATGGTGGCACTTTGAGCGTGTTTAGGTCTTTGGGTCAAAAATATTTTAGTGTTGGGATTTTGGCATACCCTAACTCTAGGGGATAAGGGTTGTTGGGGCCTTTATTGGTAGAAATTCTTGAGGTAAAGGCCATTGATGGGGTTAGTGAGGTAGGTCCCATCTAGTTCCTTCAAGATGTATGACCCCTGTCGGAGACAACGTTTGATAATATAGGGTCCTTTCTACAAGGTTTCAAACTTTGATGACCCTAAGGCCTCTTTTGAGACATCGTAGCGAAGGAATAACTCTCCATCAGTAAATGAGTGAGGGGTGATGTGGCAGTCGAATGATGCTTTTACCCTTTTCTTATGGGCCTCATTGTGTTGCAGCGATTGTCGCCGACTTTTGTCAACTAGCTCTAGTTGTACTAGGCGTTGTTCTAGAGGTTCAGTGTCATCAAGGAGTTCGATGGCAGCATGCAAGTTTGGGATATTGCATTCTATGGGAATCACAACTTCAATCCCATATACTAAGTGGAAGGGAGTAAAACCAATGAAAGTCTTAACTGTCACGCGGTATGCCCACAGGGCGGAGAAGAGCATGTGGTGCCAGTTGGTTTTGTAGTTATTCACCATGCACTGTAACATAGTTTTGAGTACTTTGTTAATGGCTTCTACCTGTATGTTGGAATGGGGGTAATATGTTGAAGCGAATTCATGGGTGAATCCGAGAAGATGAGATAGCTCCTTGAAGACTTTGTTTTTGAAGTGCTTTCCGTGGTCGAAAACTAACTCTTTAGGGACGCCAAATCGAGCAATCACATGGTTGAACAAAAATCGAGCCGTGGTTTCTGCTGTGTTGAAAGTGTTAGGGTCCCATGATTTGGCTGATTGGTAAGCCAAATGACAGTGTAATATCAAACCAGTCTTTGGAGCCCAAGGACCTAGCCTTCCTAGACTCATAGAGGGCTCTCTCTATTTTTGTAAGGGAAATCTGTGTGTTTGCTTATTGTGTTCTTGATTTTAGGCTAGTCATGAAGTAGGATTTTTATTTTGGTTTTTAGGTTGTGAGGGATGAACTGATCAAAGAATAAGATAGGTAAAAAATATGTCAAATCAACTGGGCTATGGGGTCGAAAAGGTCAAGAAAGCTTTCAGGTGGTGATACAAGGTTATTGAAGGGCCGATTTGATTTGAGGTAAAATGGATCTTTGGGTAAATCGGAGTGAGATGGACATTAAAATTGTGAAGAACAAAGGATTTCAAACATAAATAGTTTAATAGTTGACATAAACATGGTAGGGAAAACCCTTAATCATGAGAAATGTAACTGTAAACTGATCAATGCATAGAAATAAACATTCAAGCCATGCATAGAGATATATGACTCTCTAACTTTAGGAAATGGCTATCAGACTTTGGGGAAATAAATTTAAGACAAAAAACAACTCAAATCACTATGAAGGAATGCCTAAACATAGTATTTCAAGCTATTGGGAATTTTGAAGCAAGATTGCATAGTTTTAGGCAAAGGGAAAGATCAATAGAAGACCTCCTTGGTTCAACAAATGACAATCTAATTAATCAAAGAGAAGTTTCAGAAGTGGAGCTATGACTATCCATGAGTAAGTAGGGCATACCGTGAATCATACTTAGCATGCATAAAACCATAAATGAAACAAGCAAACAATATTCTTCAGTTATCAAAGAGCAATCAAGGATTCTTTGATATGACTAAGAAGGCAGAAAACATAGAAGCTATAAAGAAATAGGAAACTTGAGGTGCCTCCAAGGGAATGTCTCAAGTCTATTCTCTACTGTCTTATAACAAGCAAGAACATGGAATTATAAATGAAAAATAAGAAACAAAACAGAGAGAGAGACACTATACCATTCTACCAAGTCATGGAATCCAACAACAATCCTCTTTCATCATCCAAAAGCACTCAAGAAACTCTCCAAATACATGAGACAAGTGTTTCTTCCAAAGCTTGTATAGCCATATATTGCTTCTATTCATCAATTTCAGCCTTGTTTACAATGAAAACCTTTGGAATATATAGGCCAACATGAGGGAAAACCTCCTAGTTCAACTTGAAATCTCATTGGCCTATCCAAAATCTTTGATTTTTTCCTTGAGGCTTTGCAAAGCCCAAGGCACAAAATATCTAATAAAATATCTCAAAAATGCTAAAAAAGGAAAATAAATTGACTTTTCCTAACTAACCATGAACAAAAATTGCTAAACGCACATGAGGAAATGTCACTTTTGAAAAGTGCATTTTTTACAAAAATACTTAAGAAATACATCAGCAGAAAGTCGCCTGACTTGCCGGAAACTTTTGGAGGCCTTCCCGATGTCAAAACGAGGCCCATGATAGCTTGTTGGAAATATCTGAATGTCTATTTTCGGAAAAATTTTAGTTTTATCCAAACTGACCACTGAAAGTCCTCCAAAAATAGACCTATGTGTAAAAACCCAAAAAATAGGCCTTGTTGATAATCGGGGCAGAGTGGGGAAAAAGTAAGAGTTTTTCTGCCATTTTGGGAGAGAAACTCATTTTCAAATGATCTAAAAATTGATGAGTATATGACCCTAAAATTATGGCATCCAATGATACCATTTTCATCCTTTGAGGATGCCCCAAACTGAAATGGCAATGCCCATGAGTTTTAGCCAAAAACCCAAAAAATGACAAAAACCAAAATTTGTCAAATTTCGCCCAAATTTGGCGAGCATGAACCTCAAGGGTTTTCAAAAACATGTTGTGAAGCTGAGGCCAAAATTTGGAGCTTTGAGGTGTCTTTCCTTAATTTTGGTGCCGGGCACTTCCTTTGAGCCTCCTTGAGTTTTTCTTGAGTGACCTTCAATTTCCGCCGGGCAAACTAATTTAGCTTCTTGTAATGCCGAGTCATCCTCCGTTAAAGGTCCAAGTCTCTATTTTCCTTCTCCAACTTCTTTTCCAAGTGATCATTAACCCTCTCAAGCCATGCTTCTCGATTGTTCTCTATTTCTTGTGTGAACAATGTAGTGAGAGGGGTAGATTGGAGAAGGGCAGCTTCTTCTTCCTTTTGTTTCTCAAGGGCTCTTTTGAACCCCATGGTTCTTGGCCTCTTTCTCCTGGGTTGATCTTCATCTTCGCTTTCATCGAAATCACCCATGAGTTCTTCCAATCTCACTTGTGCTTTGGAGGCCTCTTTTTTGTATTTGATGGCCCGTGTCTCATATACCACCATATGGACACTCATCTGTTTTCTTTGAATTTGAAAAAAGTGATTGAAGTTTCTAGCCCTCTCAAGATCAGTCCTCAAAACATCAATTTGGTTTTCTCTATTGATCAAGAGAGTTTCAAGGATTCGGGCTTCATTGTCGCTATCATCACTATGCATTTGAATTATGTCGAAGTCCGTCTCCTTTTCATGACTGCTTTCTTCTTTCTCCTTTCCTTTTCTTTGAGTGGCTCTTTTAGTCTTCCTCCTCTTGGGAAATTCGAAAATGGGCTTCTTGGGCAATTTCCCCTTGCTTCGGAGGGCCCTAGTAACATTTGGAGTTACAACTTTAGGCACCCTTTTCCTTGATGTCTGGGGCTTGGTCACTTTTTGGAGAAGAGAGCATGGCCCCTTGCCTAGGAGAGGCAGCTAGCACATGCTCTTTTGGCTCTTTTCCCTTGTTACTTTGCTCATTATTCTTGCAAATGTTTTGGATTTCTTCATGGATGCCTTGAATATCTTTTTGCATTTCTTTTTGAGGGCTGTCCTCCTCACTGTGTTGCACCTGTTTATCATGCTACTATTCTTTTTCATGAGGCTGTTGTTCATCATCATGTGGCTTCCTCTCTTCACTGTGCTGCACCTGTTCATCATGCTGCCCTTCTTCTTCATGAGGCTTCTCATCCTCACTGTGCTGCACCTGTTCATCATGTTGTCCTTCCTTATCTTTCTGTTGTTCATCATCATGCTGCTCATCATCATCTTCCTCTTCATCATGCCCTTATTCCCCTTGATGCCCTGCCTCACTGTGCTCTTCTTCCCTTTGCTTCCCTGTTTAATCATGATGCTGCTTATCATCATCTTCCTCCTCTTTCTCATGCTCTTCTTCCTCATCATGCTCTTTTTCTTGTTCAATGGGAAATTTGAGCCTCTTGGGAATAGGCTTGCTTGAAGAAGGTGAAGGATGGTGAGTGGAAGGTGAAGGAGCTGTATGAAATGAAGGGACAGTGGCAAAATCCGAATGTGTAATGAAAGTATCCCAAGAGACTTCCTTCTTCTCAAGCTGATGAAGAATGATAACCTTGATGAGGGAGTGATGGAAGAGGCAGGCTGTCTGCTGAGACGGAGGCTTTTTCTGAACAGTGGAGGCAATTTTCTCAATACGTCTATGTAGGAAGAAAGGGAGATTTAATAATTTGGCCCTCGTGAAATGCATGATCAATTGGATATGACAGGCATAGACTCAGGAGAATATTACCTCACAAGAGAAGTATTTCATGATTATCTTCATGAGGGGGGTGTAACTAGTCAATAGATATGAGAAGGGAAAAATGGATGGACATGAATCTCTATGCTCAGGCTTCAGAAAAGGCTTTTATTATTTTGAGTCTAGGTGGCTTTGTTTAAACTACTTCTCCCTGACATAAGGGATTTTGGTGGCCTTGGAAATGTACCTTGGAGAGAATTTGAAACCTAGGTCTGCCAGCTGAAAGTGCTTCTCTTGCAATCTTCAAGCACAAAGACGTGTCAAAGGGGAATAGATTTTCACCTCCTGCACCCTTTGAAAAAACTCTAAACACCCAACCTCATGGAAGTTAAACAGGACTGATGGATGAGAATTTACCTCTTCAGTGGAAACAGGCTCAAACCTCCTGTGAAGGCCACTCCTACTATCTTGCCTGGAAGGCATTTTGTTTTGAATGTTCTTTGCAACACCAAGCTATCTCAAATGGCTTTTGGAATGTTTCTCAAGCACACACCCTATCCTCCTTATCAGTCACTGTTTGACCAAGACAAACTGCTTCAAATGTTTTGTGAAATAGTCCTCCAACACCAACTTTCTGCTCCTTATAATTCACTGTTTTGTCCTATTTTATGCCAATCAACAAGTTTTTTTCAAATGAAAAGAAAACAATCAATTTGATTATTGTGCTAGGGCAAGGTAGTTGAAAAGAGGTATCTGTGGATTTTTTGTTAGAACATAGATCTCCTTGTGTTTTGATAGAAACAAAACAGCCTTGTATTTAGACAGAAAAAAAATCACCTTTCTCCAAACAACAATCTTCTGCTATTCACTGTTTTTACAGAGTTGGACAAATAACCCTCAACTGACTTTGCAAAATCTCTCACCGCACTCTGTTTTATGGGACAATGGAGGCATCACTAGTTTGCTATTTCATAACACAGAGAAGGCACTTTATAATGATCAAACTTCCGCCTTATAAACATTTTTTTTTCTTAGATTTTGTAGACAGGGGTTAATTTTGTTTTTACCACTGCTAGGACACCTTCAACAATTTGAAAACCTCTACCACTGTGTTTTCTATCTAGTCATTAACATATGGTTCATCACTTTGTTTGAAGGCAGTTTAAGGCCTTTTGAAACTGATACAAACACACCACCTTTCACTATACTGATCTTGGGCAATCATGACAACAAAAAACCTTGGATTTTGCTCAAACACCTTACTCTCCAACCACTGTTTTTTGTCTTGTGAAAATAACGTTGTCACCCCTTTCGGATTTTCAAAACTAGTAAGGAGCAATGGAGAATACCTTGCAATATTTTCACGGGCCTTTTTTGATCATTTGGCAGCTCCAAAGATGCTTTTCGAGGGTCTTATGAGTGAGCGACACGTACAGATGGGAGAGTGCCGCTGTGTAGAGGAGTCGGGTCAGCCTTCGGGCAAAGGTGACCAGTGCTACAGGCATGCCATGCCACAGTATAAACGTTGTGTATTTTCTTCGTTAAACGTGTCGTGCGCTTTTCTAGGCACGCCACGCAAGCTTTAAGCCTCAAAACACTCTACAAATGGATTGAAATCCCTCGTTTCTGCAATGGGCTGCTTGAGATTGTTGTTTGGTTGCTTTGAAAATTGAAAGTGAGGCTTTGAAATGTTCGACCACTCCCTTTATAGTCGAGAAAGCCAACACCCTTTGAAATATGCTTTGTGAGGGTTTTGGAGGCCTTTTGAAAAGGCTTTTGGTTTTAAACAAAAAATTGAAGCACAACTTTATACTTTTGAAGACCTCCTAGCTCCTTTAAAACAGGAATTTCCTTTGGAACCTCATAAAAAACCCTTCACCTGAGAATAATCATTAACATGAGGCTGTTGCTTAACCTTTGAAACTTTTTGAAAAAACTTCTTCTGCCTTTTGTGAGGGAGGCCATTTTCTAGTTTAAAAACCAACTGTTATGGTGTTTGATGGTTTATCATGCCCATTGTATAGGCTCAACAGCAAGGGTTTATAAAATTTATCTTCAGGCATCAAAAACAAAAACATCCACAGAGGCTTATGTGTGCCAATCACAACAATCAACAACTATAAGAACCTGCCCATCCTGAACTTCACAAGTGCAGTAATAAAACTATTGTTGGTCTATATCAATAACTTGCAAGGCTGGTATTTTAGGATGGGTAATTTATCTGTTTTATTTGAAACATCATTTGAAACTCCAAGTGAAGAGCTCTGTTACAAATAGTCTCCACCATCAGGGAAAATGACTAACCTTGGATTTGCCAAAGTAATCCAGACTTCAATTTTTACGAAGATATAGCAGGGGATGATGAGCTGAAGTTGAAATGTAAACATGGGAAGGCTATCCCTTTGTTCCTCTGTGAACGAGGTCTATAAGAAAAGTGAATTTTCATTCATTTCACCATTTTTGAGAGCAGTCCCTTTTGAAATCTTTGCCATACTGAAATAAAAGCTTTTCATCTTCAAGCAATGGTGAGCCTTCTACTTGTTTATGAAGGAGGCCTATGTTTGACAAATGCCTGGGCTCTTTTCAACCCCTGTTTTAACCAAATGAAGAATGTTTATGAACACACTATTAGTGGTTTTCTTTGTATTTGATAGCAGAAGTCAGTTTAAAACCAAGATTGTTTTACTTCCTTGGTCATTCAGATGAGGTTGTCTTTATTCAAAACTCCACCTCCGGATTCCTCTTTGAAGGATATTCTTATAACCATAAGAATAGAGGTTTTCAACACCATTGTATTGACCATATTTTTGTTTAAACACCATTTGAAATCTGCTAATGTATCTTTTTCTCATCCTTTGGAAGGAAAGTGACTCATCATTTCTAAAGTCATCTGAAAACACCTTCAATTTCTGCTTTGAAATGAGGTTACATCTCTGTTTCCTAGCCCTCTGCTTATTAAATGAAGGAGGCCTTTATCACATTGCCAAACCCTCTGCTCATATTTTGAGGAGGTTTTCTCAGTCATTCAAACCCTCTGCTCATATTTGGAGGAGGTTTTCTCAGTCATTCAACCCTCTGCTCATGTATGGAGGAGGTTTTCTCAGCGATGCCATTTCATCAGCTTCCAAACAGTGTTATCTTTCCTTTCACTGCCTATTCATTCTTAAGCAAATGAAAATGACAAATTGATAATAAGCCATGATGGGAATTTCTCTGAGACATGTAATTCTGTTGTTCAAATACCTTTGTGCCTCTTTATACATCACAAGCAACTTGACCAGTATCTGCTATTTATAAATCACTAACCTTTGGACTGTGTTTGGAGGAGCTTATTTAAATAAATCTTTGTCCTGTAGCTGCATCCCAGGCTCAAAACCACATGAGAAGTAGTTGTCTTCTCATGTTAAGTTTAATAATGTATTCTGGAACACTGGTACACTTCTGCTCTTGAAAAATACATTGAAACACTATAAATCCACCTAATATCAGTTTGCCCTATGGCATATGCATTGCTGAGACATCAAGGTTTGTTAGTGGCATGACTTAAGAGTGTATCCAACTTTATTTATAGAATAGGAAGGTTATCTATGACTGGCTGATATTAGACAGAGGTTTTTTTGGCTTTAGGATAATTTTCCAAGGGATGATCGCCTAAAGCGCCACTACCTAACTTAGGGGAGACTTTTTGGACAGATTTGGATTATTCTATTTGGAGCTGATGGACAAGCTTGTATGGTTTAGGCTAGATAGGGCATTGACAATGAGGTTTTATCTCATCATGGGCTGATTGAAAAGGTTAGGAGGGAAAAAATGTTTATGGGTGTTTTCTAGCTGACAAATTTGACATATTGGAGATCAGCTGCTAGAAAAATTGGCTTTAATAGTTAGTCATCATCAACAGGTGAAAAATATTGATGACTAAAAAAACATATAGCGGAGTCGCCAATCCGGTTGTGGTGGATTAGTCGCATGGGCGTATGAAATTGTACCAACTTAGAGAGTGTGGTCTACTCTCTAAACTATTGGTAACAGGCAGAAAGTGGGGGAGCTCAAAAGCATAAAAATTAATGGAAATAGTAAGCTGAAGTATGCTCTGGTTAAACTAAAATTAAAAACACAAATATATAGAAGCTATATAGAGATTCAAAATGATAATAATGCAAACGATAACTCGATGTCCTCTTCTTATTAAAATTTTGAAACGGAGAAGAAATTTTACCCACTTGCCAAAGGGCCCCTAGGCAATAGCTCTAGGTCCCGATGCAAGGATGTTGCCTTCCAAGCTCTACCTCTGATGCAGTCTCCCTCTCTCTCTCTGTTATGGTGGACTAAGATGTTGGGTGGCCAACTATCGAGTCCTCTTTAGCTCTAGCTCTGGGTCACACACAATGCTGGTGTTTCTTGGGAAACTTTGGCCAACATAACACTGTGACCACCATTTCTTCATCTCTTGGTGGGTTTATATAGGTGAGCTTCAAATCCTCCTTCCCTCCCTTGGTACATGATGGATGGTGACCCAAGGGAGAGGTGTGATTCCATTGTGTGCTCACATAATGGCTAAGGAGGTGTTGGTGGCTGTCCTTAAGTGGCTTTGACATAAGGAGTAACTGTCCTTTGCTTGGTGTGGTCCCGGAAAGTGACTTTTTTCCATTTCCAGGAATGCGCGCTTATTGGGCAAAAAGGCGTGCAAAAGGTGCTCTTCTCGAAGGATAAAGCACATATTTTAGCATTTATGACTAGTTTAAATCTAATTTTCTCAAAACCTTAGAGATTTTAAGTACTTCTTGATTCCATAATGTGTTCCTGTCCTATAAATCCTCAGGCTCGACATTAATTGATGTCGTTTTCTGTTGTACGATTTTCCAATGTTAACATACATGATGAAGAATTCATAAACCCAAATCCACTAACCCTAGATTAGAAAATAAACGTAGTTCCCTTGAGCATATCTACAATATACCATGGGGAAAAAACCATCATGATCAAAACCATGTGCGAAAGCCATGTGCAAAACCACCCAATTGTTTTTATTTCAGGGCCATTCATGGAAAGACTATAACAAATACCCAACATTCTCCCACTTGTTGTTTTCTTTCCACACACGGGGCCACAGGAATGCATAGCCATTGATCCAAGGCTGTAATTCCTATTATATCTCATTGCTCATAAAATGTGTCAATGCATCCGCAACATTCTTCAAAATGCCCACCTTTACCAACAACACCTTTTTGTCTTCAACCATATCCCTCACAAAGTGATATTGAGCATTAATGTAATTTTTATTTGAATGATAAGCAAGGTTCTTTGCCAAAAAAATTCACTTTGGTTTTCATAATTTATCCTTATAAATTTTTGTACCAACCCCGTACTTGAACACAATCTGTGCAACCAAACTGCTTCCTTGCTTTCATGGGTGGACGCCATGTATTAAACCTTTATAGTTGTAAGTGTCACTAGAAATTGTCTCTTGCTCATCCAACTGTATTCTCCTCCAAATAGGTTAAACACATACCCACTTTTAGATATTATTCAATCCATATCTCCAGCCTAGTCTGCATCAACAAAGCCATGAATCTCCAAAACTCTGTCCAATCTTGGTCTTATGTGATAGAAAAAACCATAATCACTAGTTCCACGAAAATACTTGAAAACCCACTTCACTGTCATCCAATGCCCCTTCCTTGGCTTTGACGTAAAATTTCTCAATACTTCCACTTCATGTGAAATATCTAGTCCAGTGCAAACCATTACATACATCAGACTACTAATTGAACTTGCATATGAAACATTAGACATTTCCTCTTCTTCTTTTTGTGTCTTGCGACACTATTTAGAAGATAAATTCACACCTATAGGAATATGAACCTTCATTGATTTAATATCATACATATTAAACATCTGCAATATTGTCTCAACATTCTTCCTCAGGTTTAACTAAATCTTCCTCTTTGCTCGATCTCGTTTAATTTCGATGCCAAAAATATAATTTGTAACACCAATATCTTTCATGTCGAATTTAGAGGAAAATTGGGTCTTCAAATCATGGATAATTTATTTGTCATTTCCAATAAACAACATATCATCCACATACAAGACCAAATAACTAACACAGTCACCAATTAATTTAAAATACACACAGTGATCTTCTTTGCTCATGGTGAAGTCAAGTCCCTGTATATATGTATCAAATTTTTGATACCACGACCTTGGTGACTGTTTTAACCCATACACGGTCTTTTTTAACCCACATACCATTTCTTTCTTACCCTTCACTGCAAAGCCTTTAGGATGCTTCATTTATATATCTTCTTCCAGATCCCTGTGAAGAAATGTTGTCTTCACATCCATATTTTCTACTTCAAAATCAAAAGTAGCAGTAACAGAAAAAAGTAATATAATAGAATCTAACTTCACAACAGGAGAAAATATATCACCAAAATCAATTCCTGGAAATTAGGAATAACCTTTTGCTATCAATCGATATTTGTATTTCTCCACCTTTACTTCTGCAATCATCTTCTTCTTAAACACCTATTTGTTGCTAATGTGTGTCCTTCCAGCCAGTAACTCCACTAGATCCTAAGCCTCCTTTTTATCCAAAGATGCCATTTATTCAACCATGGCCTCTTTCCAGAGTTTTTCATCCTCTGAGTCCGTTGCCTCCCTAAAATTTATGGGATCATCATCAATAATAGATAAATAAAAATTTGAAAAAAAAGTAGATGGAATATACCTCTCTAGTTTCCTTCTCTCTTGAACTGATCTTCTCAAAATTGAAGTATGTGGGTCTTCCTCTTCTGATTCATGTTCTGTTGTAGAGTATGATTCTTCCTCCTTCAGTTCAAACTCTATCTTTTTAGGTTCTTTTGGTAGGAATTCATGTTTAATAACATCCTTCACCTCTCTAATATTGGTAGTACATAACCTTCCTTGTTTCAGGGTTCCAAAGCTTATAAAATTTTAAATCATCCTTATACCCAAAAAAAATGCATCTTTCATATTTACTATCCCTCTTGGTTCTTTTCTCCTTTGGGACATGTACATATGTAGCATGGGCAAATACCTTGAGTTGTGAGAGAGAGGGTTTCTTACCATTCCATGATTCATGTGAAGTCTTATCCTCCAACGTTGATCAAGGTGATCTATTAAACATGTAACATGCAATATCCAATGTCTCTGCCCAAAATTCTTGTCCCAGCCCGACACCACTTCTTTCATTTTCCATCAACGTTCTCTTTATTCTATCTACAACTCCTCTTTGTTGAGGTGTGTATGGAGAAATATTCTTCTAAGCTATACCACACTTCTTACAGAACCCTTTAAATTCCTTAAATAATTCTCCACCATTATCTATCCTCAACACCTTGATCTTCTTTTCTGTTTGATTTTCCACCAAGGCCTTAAATTCTTTAAACCTGTCAAAGAATTCAGATTTCTTCCTAAGGAAATATATCCATGTATTCCTTGATAAGTCATTTATAAATGAGACATAGTACACATACTTTCCCTGTGAAGTAACCAACAAATTTCCAAACACATCACTATGCACAAGCTCTAATATCCCTTTTTCCCTCTCGGCACAATAGGGGAAACTCACCCTATTATGCTTCCCATATAAAAAAATTTCACATAAATTAAAATCCAGAGAGAAATTAGACATACATTCTACCATACCATTACCATGCATTATTTGAAGGCCCTTCTCTCCAATATTTCCAAGTATTTGATTCCACAACATAGTATTTTTTCCATTGACCACTACATTTCTAGTTCCACTTTCAGGAACCACATAATTACTGCACCCATCAATAATAGTGTTACCCAGAAGCTTGTACAAAGTTCCAATTCGAACTCCACGTAACAATACTAGTGCTATGCGAACCATATTACAAGTATCTTTCTTGAACACTGTTTTTACACCTGCATCATCCATCTTGCTTATAGAAATTAGATTTCTAGCCAATGTACGAATATGAAGAACACCGAGAAGTGTTATAATCCTTCCACCTTACAACTTCAGTTTGAATTTTTTGCGTCTAATGATTTTTCACTTCCTTTAATCCCCTAGGAAGACATAACCACCATTATATTTCTCTTACTCATAGAACCACTCCCCATGGGGAGTAAAATGAAAGGATCCACCTGAGTCAATAAACCGTGCCTCATGATCTACATGTGTACCTAAAGAAGAAGCTAATTACACATCCCCATCTTCATATGATGTAGTTTTTTCCTCTACAGAAGGAGCATCATTAGATCCCTTTCCTTTCTAAGGAGTTTTAGATTTACAATTATTTTTTTAGTGCCCTTATTTTCCACATTTCTAGCATACCTTTATGTTTTGCGACCATCCTCTTATAGACATGGCATCTCCATTCTATCTCTCCATATTTTTTCATCTGATCTCTTTCGATAAAAGGGATGAGAGTATTTCACCAAACCTCAAGGTAGTTGTATCATTACCTATAAAAACTTCTAGATTATCCCACGAATATAGTAGAGAACACAAAAAACTAGTGCAATTATCTTCATCTGAAATTTTTATATCAAAAACTATCAATTGACTTACCATAGTATTAAATGAATTCAAATGCTTTGTCACTGAGTCTCCATCCTTCATCCTCAGGTTATACGATTTTTTCCGCAGGAATAGTTTGTTGACTAGAGACTTAGATTGGTAAAAATTCCCTAACTTGTCCCATAGAGGCTTCGTCGTAGCTTCCCCTTATACATTCAACAATACTAAATGTGAGATACAAAATCATCTATTTCTCTTCGCCTTCCGATCTAACTTCACCAATTCTTTTACTGACATTCATGTTGGTGTAATGTCTGGATCTACAAAAATCCAATGATCTCAGTCCACCAATAGATCCTCCATATTAAGCTTCCACAACTCAAAAATACAAACATTAAATTTCTCGATCTCTATCTTTCCATTATTCACCATATTATTTCATTGAAAGAATTGATCCCACAAATTTCTCCCTGAACAAAGTCTACCACAGGCCCAAGAAAAACTCCTCAGTAGCAAAGGCATCCCCTTGAAGCTGAAACTGTTGCAATACCAGATGTAGGTTTTAAACTTGTATATAAATTAACTACAAGAAGATTCTTAAAATAGAAAAATATACAAGGGAGAGAACATAAAACAAATATACATAGATATTTACCCCTAGATCCCAAAACTGGGACTACCAGATTGATTTTTCATTATATTGCTTTCAATTTTACAATATATATATATATATATATATATATATATATATATATATATATATATATATATATATATATATATATATATATATATATATATATATATATATATATATGTATGTATATATATATATATATATATATATATATATATATATATATATATATATATATATATATATGTATGTATGTATATATATATATATATATATATATATATATATATATATATATATATATATATATATATATAGATATCTATATATATATACATATATGTATATACATATATATATATATATTTGATGAAGCATTCATAAACCCAAATCCACTAACCCTAGATTAGAACATAATCATAGTTCCCTTGAACGGATCTAGAATATACCATGGGAAAAAAACCATCATGCAAAAAGCCATGTATGAAAACCATGTGCAAAAGTGCCCGAAAATATTTTTCTAGGGCCGGTCGTGGAAATAATGTAACACATACCCAACAATTTCCATATGATAAATCTTAAATCTAATTAAGTTAGTGGCATTAACAATGTTTTCAACAACACATTTGATGATAGTGGTTCATATCTACTAGTAGATATTTCTTAGCCACCCAAATTTGATGATTTATCATCTAAAAATTCAAGGTTGAATCTATATTTTCTTTCTTAAGTCTTTCCTTACTGCTATTTCACTAGATGTGAGCACATTCTTGAAGAATTTTCAATGTTTTCAAGTAACACTTTTTATCCTCAAGATAAATTTTTTGATTGGATAAAATATTATTTTTTGGTTAATTCTCCTTCATGTGAACTCCCTATATCAGACCCAGGGTTGGATATCATATCTTTCATGGATGCACACAACCTTAAAGCCTGTTATTCTTATTATCAAAATAAAGATCATTACCAACTGAAATATTTCTCCCTTTTAAATCCTTTCATGGATGATCAACTTCTTATCTATCTAGTTTATGTTATGAAGTTTATCATTTTCCTATCGTAATCTAACCTCTTTAGTGTTAGCAAGTACTTTAATCATTTGATAAATGTAATTAATCAAGATGAAATCAATGTTAGATCTGATTTTTCACATGATTCTGATCTTTTTAGCCCATTTTCTCTCTTCTTTATATCCTAACTGGTTTTCGGACTTTGCGATACCAACAATCAATGTTAATCTTGTCGAATTTTATGTTTCTAGTCCAGTCTCTAATCAGATGCGAATTAATGATATCCTACATTGGAAAATAGGAATCAATAATTTCCCAACGTTATCATGTGAGGAGGAAGATTCTCTAATTTGAAGTGCTTGTAGAATATATCAAATTAACACATCCTTATCTTTGAATAATGGTACATCTTATGCATTAACCACTATATTTGATAAACACCCCAACCTTAACAATTTTCATCCCTTTAATTATTTTCCCACTAGTTTATTCGATGACAATTGTTGGTTTATATTCGATTCATGTTCTCATTACTTAGATACAATTGAAGAAGTTGAGACACTTCAATGTTTGCTGATGGTTATGTCAAGTTGTCATAGTCTTGATGTAGTGTCTGAATGCGAGTGACTTATGGTCTCTTCGCCTGATATTTCTCTTAAGATAGATATGATAATTGAAGACTTATCTTCGCATGAGTTTCAAAATTTTCAAGTTGGTTTTTTTTATGATCCAATTTCTAATTGGTTGGAATAATCGTATCTGATGAGTTTGGTTGTTAATAATAAGTTCCAATGCTATCTTGAGCTTAACATGTAGGGATCCATGTCTGAGAAATGTCTTCAAGGTATTCATCTTTATCATCCTACCTACTATGGCAAGTTTTTAGCTTGGATAGAGAAAGCTTTTGAAGCACACCTTTATGCTTTCAATCTTGGCCTTCACCCTCGTGTGTAGATAATGCATGTAAATATATTTATTTCTGAACATTGTTTTATACAATTTTGAGAATTTCTTTTACATTAATCACATAATTAGTTGTTGATCGACGTTTCAAACCATATAATGTGGTTCATCCTCAATACAAAGGTGAAAAACCAATCTATCGTCATGCTTAAATAATAGAGACGCATCTAGTTCCAGAAATAATCATTAAGAAAATAAAATATTTTAATTAAAATCGAACGCTAGCTTAGAGTATTGGTCAATATATTATCTTATAAGAAAAAAAATGGAAACTAATTATTATAATAAAATAAAATAAAAATAAAAATAAATAAATAAAATGAAATAAGATAAAATAGCATGGTAGATGGAGTAGAAAAATATAGTAAAATGAGGAAAAATGTAATTAAATTATATTATTTTATTATAAAATAATTTGAAAAAATAGAGATCCAAGTCTAAGTATAAATTTAAAATATTATTATACTAGTATGTATTATTATTGTATAACCAACCATTAAGTCTATATATTATTATAATATAATATCAAAATATTTATGCAAAAATATATATCATGTTAAAGAGAAGGTAAAAAAGGATTGAAAATTTTTTATAGTGTACAATTATTAAATTAAAAAGAAGAGAGAGAGATTCAAAGGAAGATATAAGATTATGATAATAAATTTTATGTAATGGTATAAACTAGTATTTTGTAATATTACCATCTATATGTTTATATAAATTATACTTATAGTTAAATATAGTATTATTATATGTAATTAAATATAAAAAAATTACAAAAACAGGTTAAGATAAATAAAATCTAGATAAACTAAAGAATGTTACTACAAGAAAAAAGCTACAAATACGTAGAAAAGGGGGGTGGGGGAATAAGAGAAAATCAGGAACAGAGAGAAGGAATACAACACCTACTTAATTTTCAACCATTGTCTTGGTTGAGATTATTTATATGCTTCTCAATTTCGATGGCATGCCTTAACTTCCTATGATGGAAGTGTTCAATCCTCGTGATGAACCCAGATGATTTAATGCAAACATGGTGTTTGTTTTTCTCCACATGTTCATATATAACTGAGGAGAAAGAACGATTGTGCTTAATGTCTATTGCATGCTCTTGAATTCTTTTATTAATGGAATGACTATTTTCCCCAATGTAGGGAATCCCACATGAGCAAGGGATTCTGTAAACCCCTTTCATGTCATTAGGGCTTACTAGGTCCTTAACCAATCTAAGGGAATTTATAATGGTATTAAGGGGCTTGAAGGTAATAAAAAATTTATTCTTTTTAATAATATTAGCAATCTTATCACTAGTCCAGTGGATGAACACAAGTTGAACATTGAAAACTTGTTCATCATGAGATTTTTTGATCCTAGGTTCCATACTGGATCTTTGAAAATATTTGAGACCTTGTTGTTTTCTATAGTCATTATTTTAAAAAACTTTCAGAATATTATGTTCTCTTCTTCCAAGTGATTCTCATCAAAAATCCTTAAGGCAAGGGTGGCTAGTGAGCTAAGAAATCTGAATTTTTGTGCCAGAAAATGGTGAGAACTGGCATGAAGATATTGTTATGTATGAAAATTTTTAAGAAAATCCTTGTGTGATATAGAACCATATTACATTCTAGAGATTAGGATATAAAAGAAAGTAAGGATACCATCTACCTCAACCTCCATTGTGAATTTGATGGAGTCATTTTGGGAATTAAGATGGTGAATAAACAAACCTAACTTCTCATGACCATGGGACCAGATGACGCACGTATCATTAGCGAACCTCTTCCAAATATTAGGGAAGAATTGGGTAGAGGCAAAAGGTTTGGTCTCAAATTATTCCATGAATAAGTTAGCAACTACAGGGGAGAGAGGAGAACCTATAGGTAATCCACATGTTTGTTCATAGAACTCACCCCAGAAGCTAAAAAAGGTAGAGGTTAGGCAAAGACCAACCAATTTAACAACGTCGTCATTGGTAATTCGATTTATGACATCGTAGACCTCATTAATAGGTACTTTTGTATAAAGATAAATAACATCAAATATTACTAAAAATCCCCCAGGGTCTAGTCGTATTCCTTTTAACTCATTAACAAAGGAAGCATAGTCCTTAACAAAGAAATTTGTGTGACCAACCAAAGGTTTGAACTTATGGGCTAACAATTTAGCTAGAATATAAGTGGATCCACCTATTTATTTTTTCTGATAAGATAATATATTGACCAATACTCTAACATAATGTTCAATTTTAATTAAAATATTTCATTTTCATAACGGTTATTTCTAGAAATGGATGCATATTCTCTATTTAAACATTATGATAGATTGGTTTTTTCACCTTTGTCATGAGGATGAACCACATTGGATGGTCACCTTTTTCGTGAGGATGAACCGCATTAGATGGTTTGAAACATCGACCAACAAATAATGATATGATTAATCCAAAAAAAAATTCTCAAAATCAGTATGGAACACAAAATCCTAAAAACACGCATTTCTTTATATGGTTATTAATCCTTCATATCTTTCAGTTTACAGGCCAGGAACAAATGATCCGGATTGGATCATTATATTATTTTTCATCCATATCAATCCATTTGGAGTGGAAAAAGTGGAGGAATCAACTCATGGAACCGTTTTTATTGGTGGGATCCTATTTGCAAAATGAGGTTTGAAACTTTCTGAGAGTGTTTTGAGGCATCAAACGATGTTTTTTGGGGTTAAAATTTCCCCTTATTTTCACACCATTTCATGCTATTCTAAACACAGAGAAATTTCCAACAGTGCAATAATTGCATCAATCGGAGTCCTTATTCAAAATTTATGTCACTCAGAAGTTTACCTCCGTGTTCTCACACCTATAGTTCAAGATGATGTCGCATAAGCCCAAATTATTCATGGAAAAGGGGATAGGAACATGTTTTTTTTATGTAAAAGACTCTAGGAGATTCTATTTTGTAACTCTAGTTAAGAGTTGATGTAGTTAAAATTAACCACTAGTAGGCTTTAAGGATGTGTTATAACCAGACCACTAGGAGGAAGAGGCATTCCATTATTTTGAGAGAAATTTGTTCCATAGTTGAGAAAAAATAGCGAGGAGAGATAGGATTTAGAGAATATAGAGAGGATATATACATTGTAGCAGCCCACATTCCATAAGAATTACTTCTTTGTACTTGCAGCCATATTTCCAGACAACGAAGGAGAGTGAAGCGGCCTCACCTTCAAGCAAGGTTTTATCCTGAAAGGGTTTCCCAAAGATCATATCTTTTGTCTTATGTGTGTGCGATCGTATTTTTTTGTTCTCTAATTTTTTCATAATTTATATTCACTTGCATGCACTAATTAAAATTAAAACTACATATATTAAAGTTTAATAAAAATTTAATGAGGTTACGCTAGGTTAGCAGAAATCTATTTACGCTCAACTTTCTTCACATTCCAAGGAGAGATTTTTGAGAAAACATCAGGGGTAGCCATGGGGTCTCCACTATCCCCCATAGTGGCTAATCTCTTCATGGAAATATTTTAAAAAAGGGCCCTGGACTCGTACCCTCTTAAAGCTAAATTCTAGATTAGGTTCGTGGATGACACCAGTGTAGATTGGCCTCATGGACATGAAGAACTTAAAAAGTTCCAAAACCACCTTAACAGATTATCCAAGGATATACAATTTACCATGGGGGATGAAGAGAAAAAATGTGTTCCATTCTTGGACATACTTCTCATCAGGAATAAAGATGGTTCCATTGGACATAATTTATTTAGAAAAAAGGCACACACAGATAATTATCTCCATGCTAACTCACACCATCATCTGGCACAGAAGATGGGGGTACTCGTGACTCCTTTCATGCGAGCCTTCAAAATTTCCGATGATAATCACATAGAAGAGGAAATTGCATACTTAAGAAAGGCATTCACTAATATGGGATACAGAAATAGGGACATCATCAAAGCCATACAAAGAGCCAGATCCGGAAACAAAAGAAATCCTCGCGATGAAACCCTAAAATCTAAAGCATATCTCCCTTGCATCCAAGGGGTCACCGACAAGCTAGCCAAGGTTCTCGCTAAAAATAACATAGAAACCTCATTTAAGCCACTAATGAAAATCAAACATAAGATGAAATCCGTCAAGGAAAACCCTGATCCACTCCAGCAAAAAGGTGTTTACTGTATAAATTTCTCATGCGGGAAATGTTATATTGGAGAAACAGGAAGGTATTTCAAGATTAGGCTCAAAGAACATGGAGCTGACATCAGAATTGGGAGAACCAAAACCTCGGCTCTGGCGGATCACTCGAATAAAACTCTCCACCACATCTTCCTAGAAGATGCTAAAGTAATATCCAATGAAAATCACTATTACAACCGGAAAATGCGTGAGGCACCTGAAATCATCAAGCATCCTGAAAAACTCAATAGGGATGGAGGTTTAGAAGTCAGAAAAAATTGGGTCCCCTTATTTTCCCACTCTTAAACTTTTCCTTTTACCTGTTATCAACCTTGTCTTCCTCTTCGTTCCCCTTCTCATCACCTCCCTCACCTTCCCTTCCTTTAAAAACTTAGAAGAACCTGTATGGAATCTTCCCTTACCTTGTAAAAGACACCTTGTTGACTCACCCCCTTTTGTGCTTTCATCGTTCCCTTCCCTCTCCATATAATAACCCTTCCTTCCCCTAATATTAATCCCTTAAACCTTTACTTATATCTTAATAAACAATTAGGAATTTGAAAACTTAATATTAATTTTAATTACTAAACTTTAATGGTAATAGTCAGGAATTAACTCTATCCTAGTTATATATATTATAAGGTCCCCTTAATTCTAATCTATAATCATTTATCTTACATCAACCCCCCTTAAACCTTTACATCCTTCTTAATAAGTAATAATGATTTTGATTCATTATTATCATTTTTAATTATTAAATATCATTAGTAATAGATATAATTAACTATTCCTAGTTTTATAAAATTAAATTGACATTAATTTTAATAGGATTTCCTTTTAACATTAACACTTATTAAAAAATTTAATTAAACAAAATTATGACTAGTGGGCTCTTATATTCTCACTAGTGAATTAATTTTAGTATCCTTAGAAATAAACTTTTACCTTGTTAATATAAGCAAATCAAAATTAACTAACCCCACCATATAAGATCTCTTAAATTTATTTTATTACATAAAATATTTGAAATATTAGTATAATATTAACAATTCATTAATAATACATATAACAAATGAGCTATTAGGGATACATTACCCTTAATTTGGGTATAATTGATCTTTAATGAATTATAAGAATTTAAGGCTAAACATTGTTAAATTGATAACTTTGCATAAAATTAAAAAGAAACTTTAGTTAATTTAATTTATTTAATTATAAAATACTGATTATTTTATGGTTGTTTGGCCTTCATCATGCACTCTTTTGTATATTTATGATATCTAACCTTTCTCTTTTCAACAGGACTTTCCCTGATGATGGGTCTTGTTCTAGACCCAAAACATAGACGCAAAAATGCTCACTGTGGAGATTCCGAACTCAGCAACTCAAAACTCACACCACAAAAATCTGAAATCTATAATTTAATAAAACTGTAATAATATAGAATCTTATATTTTTAATTTAATATTCTTAGATCTCTTCTGATGAACCGTCCAGTGGAATATCCACGATAGTTTACGGATAAAAAAATTATGTGGTTGCATTGGAAATTTCACTTCACTTAGGCCTGACCTTATAGATGATCATGTTAGTTTTAGGTTTAGTTGCATTTTAGATTCACTTTTGCTTCACACCATCCTTTCATTCTTATTTTCATTTTAGTATTTAAATTTTTTCTGTTTTCCTGTTTTCTATCATGCTTGTTATGTCCCATCTCTTTTATTTTCTCTTTGTTTAATAAGACCATGCATGAAAAATAATACCTTTGGCTTGAAGAGAACCATTTGGTGAATCTTTGAAAGGGAAATTGTGACGAAGAACAATTCTTGGCTAGTCTATGATCCCCTTCTTTGCTTGGGTTTCCATATCTTTAAAGTTAACGATGTCTCGATGGAAAATATGACTCATTATACACAGAAAGCATTTTGTATAAATACGAAGCTCGTATTTATTTTATGATCTTCATTTATGACTCAACCTTGTAATTGAATGGTGTTTTGACCTAGAAACTTAATCGAGTAAATAAAGGAATGGATAAAACTTTGTACAAGAATTTCAATTTCAAATATCTTTCAAATTCCTTAGACAAGGAAAAACCTTTATTTTTGTTAAATAACTCAGGATCCCTCTTCCACCCCGGTGAAATTAAACTATTATAAATACCAAAACATATTGAAAATAAAATAATGGGTGAAAGGAAAAGGTTTCATGCACACAAAATTGAAACACACAACTTTACTGGATGATCTGAATATAGGAAAACTAGTTTTGTTGTGCTAGATCCCTCATCAGTATTAAAAAAATGTGTTTAGGATCGTCTCAAATTACCCAGTTGTGAAGGGGATTATGTGTCAAGTTTTGTGTCCACTTTATGAAAAATTCATTATGTAATTCAGCTATCAAAAACTCATGTAAAACAAATAAAATGCAGATAAATAACACACAACAGATGCATTACACAATAGCTGATAATGGAGTTCACCCCTCCTCAGCTACATCTCCATGGACCTGCTTCAACTCGTTATGCCCTCTTTTTATTAATGGTCAATTCTATGATTGCATGCACCTATAGTGCTCCAATGGCTGTGAAACCAGCTCCATTCACTTTAGAAGACCCAAAAACCTCAAAATAGACTCTTCAAACTCTGAAAATGGTCTTCAGCTAATCTAGGCATGCCCTCCCCTCGTGGTGGCCCTCGACTTCTTTAATCTTTAAAGTGGAAAATTCACTAACAGAAGTGCTACAATGCCTCTATAACCTACACCCCCATGCTCAAAGCATCCAAATCATCTAGGAATGACTTTTCTTGAGCCAAAATTGGTTGAAATATGCCAAAGTTATGGCTTCCTCAATTTTCCCTAGAAAAACTCCACTAAAACTGGAACATCCCGAGTTAAGCCCGCCAAAATTAGTAGTGGCACCAAAAATGGAAAAACTGCCAAACCTCCACAAAATTAATCTCGTAATTAATTAGTGGTAGAGTGTGGTTATCTGGAGGCTTAGCGCATTAAGGGTGATTAACAAATACAAATTAAACAAAATTGGATTAGAGTTATTTACATGGTTTAATGGTTAATAAAACCATTACTAGGCGATCTGAATATGGGAAAAAGGTTTCATGCACATAGAAGTGAAACATGCAACTTTACTAGGTGATCTTAATATGGGTAAACTAGTTTTGTTGTACTAGATCCCTCATCAGTATTAAAAAAATGTGTTTAGGATCATCTCAAATTACCCAGTTTTGAAGGGGATTATGAGTCACGTTTTATGTCCACTTTATGAGAAATTCATTGTTAGTGTGAATCCTTCGTCGAAGTGTACGAAAAAGGACCACTTTAGCTACGCATAACTAATAGCCCTAACAACAATAGTGGCTGCCAAACATCTTTATGTAATTCACCGTCAAAAAATCATGTACAAAAAATAAAATGCAGAGAAATAACACATAGCGTACGTATTACACAATAGCCGATAACAGAGTTCACCCTCCTCGCCCAGCATCTCCATGGAGTTCGCTTCAACTGGTTATGCCTTCTTTGAATTAAAGGTCAATTCTGTTATTTCATGCACCTATAATGCTCAAATGGCTGTGAAAACTGCTCCATTGGCTTCAGAAGACCCAAAAACCTCAAAGTAGACTCTTCAAACTCTGAAAATGTTCTTCACTCGACGAGGGCATGTTCCCTCGCGGTGGCCCTCGACTTCTTTAATCTTCAAAGTGGAAAAATCACTTACAGAAGTGCTCCAACGCCTCTGAAACCTACACCATCATGCTCAGAGCATCAAAATCATCTAGGAATGACTCGTCTTGAGCCAAAATTGGTCGAAATATGCCAAAGTTATGGCTTCTTCAGTTTTCCCTAGGAAAACTCCTGCAAATCTGGAACATCTCCAGTTAAGTCTGCGAAAATTGGTAGTGGTGCCGAAAATGGCGGAACCGCCAAACCTTCACCGAATTAAACTCGAGATTAATTAGTGGTTAAGTTTGGTTATTTGGAGGCTTAGTGCATTAAGTGGACTTAACAAATCCGAGTTAAAAGAAACCGAATTAGCGCTAATTACATGTTTAATGGTTAATAAAACCTTAATCTCATGCCATTATTTAAGAGCTGCTCCTAGTTGTCGCCTTAGGTCCTGTGGTGAGGGGGTTGGCCCACGGGGCTGGCCCCCTCCCTACCCCCACCGGATGAACCATTATAGTTCAAATATAAGTTGTGGCCCATATATATTAAGACATAACAATGTGGTATGATGGTAGTTGTGGTGGTTGGTGTGGGGGAGGTCACGGGGTCGAGCCTCGACATCCACCCTTCTGCCGATATAATATTTTGCCACGAAATACATTTTGAACCTTCAGACTTAATAAAAAAATCAAACTTTGAAACTTTAATCCGCACTTTGGCATATATATAGTCCTTAGATTATATAATAAAAAAATGCTCCCATGATAAAATGATTTCGATTATATAATAATTCAGATAATTCGACCTTAGAACCTATGAATTCGGCCTTGGAGGGGGGGGGGGGGGGAGCATGTGGCGGACTTCGGGCTAGCCATGTGTCCGCTTCCAATTGGCTTAATAAAAAACCAATAAAAAATTTTCCATGTTCCCAGAAATTCGGCCCACTAAGAAATTGACAATTGTCATCCTGTCATTAGGCCACAGAAATGCCCAAATTTTGACCTTAAGCCTTGTTTGACTCTTTTTTTAAAATTTTCCTATTTGGCACGAGATCGTTGGGGTCTAGCTTGAGGTACGGAGTCATTTTGAGTGAAAAGAATTGCACTAGATTCCTGGCGATGGGACCGATCGGGTCATTTTAGTTTGGTGCGATTCTGAGCACTTTGGGTTTTTGGCAATTTTTTGCCCCAATCCAAATTCCGATCACTCGTTCCCACCGATAGGCTTTTGGACCCAAAAAAGCTGGTTATCTGATGAGAGCTGAATAATCCTCTCTTTCCCAAGTTCTATCTACTTGATTCGACTTGGAAAAATCTCCATGAAAACCACTTGGGTTCACTTACATGCCTTGCCTTGCAAATGGCTTGGCACTTCAACCAATGTTCTCCTTTTTCTGCTGACCCAATCCAACACTTTCTGGCTGCTTGCTGATCGATAAAAAACTTTTTTGTACCAAATTGATTTCTCGGTGCTTGGAAAACTTACTGATGGCCTTCCCACTGAGAATCATGTTCCTCATTTGTAGAAACATGCATTTAATCTGAGCTTCTCCTTGGAAACCACTTTTCCAAGTTAAGCCCATCTGAGTGAACTACAAGAATGAGTTCCAATATTATTAATTAGAAGAAAATAAATGACCATTATTTTACCTCCATGGCTCCAAATTCCACATCTGGAAGAATGCATTCGCCATATCCTTTGCTTCTTGGCATCAACACATCAAATGGGCTACAATGGTTGTTGTTTTTGCTGCAATATTTTTAGCATCTTGTCCGTCTTTCCCATCATCCTATAGTGTTGACATGCTACTCATGCCATGATTTGAGAATGAAGTCTAATCATGGGCCTCTCACTCAAGAGTGCACCTTCCCAAAATCTTACGACATATTGACACAAACACAACCATCAATCTGAAAAAAGAAAAAAAAAACATCATGCAAGAAACATAACTTGACGACATATCCTTTTGCTCCTTCAAAGCAACAAATGTCACATCATGTGAACACCACCATGTACTCTTACATCTCGGTGTAAAAACTTATCGACCAAACACAAGTCGAAAAAAAATGCCTCTTAAAACCATTGACTCTCAAGTCAAACAAAGGTATGTTCAAATTTATTAACCCTCTCAAGTTGACAACATACATGATAAGCAAAGCAATCAACCAACACAAGCAAGCACTCATGCATGCTCAAATTTCCATCTTTGTTGCATCTAAGTGAGTCAACATACTCCACTTTTACAACATCTTGCTTCATGCAATATGCAGCATCTTTCAAGAGAAAATAAATATATTCAATTGGAAGAGAAATTCATCAATCATCAAAATACATGCAAGGGCTTAATTGGATAAGAAATCTAACCATCTCTTACCAAACCATTTTAATGGCACTTCTTTCAGCTGCACTTCATCATGTGAATCATATAGAACCACATAAATTATGGAATATTCCTTTCCATTCTTGTTAATATATCTTTCTACCTTCTTCAAATGTCGTGGATGAATTGATGGATACAAAATCCAACACTTGTCTACAAGATGACCTTGCTTATGGAAATGTGCGCAAAACAATTGCTTCTCCATTTCAACATGGTTTTCCTTGTCCAATGGACCTTAAGCTTTCTTCCTCCTTTGTTTATAAAAATTCCTGTGAATAGATATCTTCTTCCAACATCTTGAAACATTACGGTTATTCAAACCATAAAAGGATGTTATATCCCAAAACTGGGATTTTATACAACAAGTGGAATTTCTCAAGATATTCCAATGTTGGAGCTTCAACATATCATGAGCATGGAAATCCAGAGCAACTCATTATATGTAAAATAAAATCTCACCAACATATGTAAAACCCTTAGCAAGAATATGGCCTATATCCTCCTTCCCAAGTGGGGAAATGCAGCAATATAGGACATAAAACAACTGTCTTCGGAAACTAACGCTATAAAAGTGATAAATGGGACTTGTATCCCTTATAATACATGATATGAAACTCACATGTAGATTTAGAGGTGAAAAAAATCACTCTAGCCAATATAAACAGATCTCCCCAAGTCAATATGCCTCAAATAAGCCCAAACCCCATAGCCTAGCTCATGCAGAAAGTACTAAAGAAAGTACTGCATTATTTTAGTATATTTTTATGAAAAAAATTCATGATAAATAATATATTAGGAGTGTATAACCATCCAATGGCTAAGAAAATGGAGATTCCTCCCTTTTTATACAAAATAAGAGTAACCCGGCAAGGGTTTCTCGAGAGCACAATGTACAAAAATGTAGATCTGCAGTTATGGATCTGAAAAATGAAATTTTATTGTAGTAGTGAATATATGTGACTGAAATATACAAGTGACATAGAAATAATTAGATACAGAGATTTCTGGGAGAAGGGTTGGCCCTTTCTCTAAGGAATGAGCTCACAAGCAAGGGATCAAACCCTGCAACTGCTGCTCTAGCAAAAATGAAGTAGTTTCCCTAGTCAAATGCATTGTAGTGGATGGGAATTGAGTTTTCCACTTGCCAAGATATAAAATAAGCTCTGGAACCTCCTGTACAGATCTTGCAAATAAAGGGGAGCTCCCTCCTCTGAAAGATAAGCCCAAGATTTGGTGTTGTAAATTTCCCACTGCAACACCCAGAAACACAGTGTTTCCTACTGCAGGAATAACGCTGTAGTTGTAGGAAATGCTAGGCCTCAAGCCTGGATATGGGAAAATGAATAACATAACTCCTCCAAGTTATTTCTCATTGAAGGAGAAGGAATCCCTAAGCAGGAATGCCTTGTGCTGAACAACACTGCATACTCAGCTCAACAGCTGAAGAATGCTCAAGTGTCTAAGCAGACATGAAAATTTAATCCATAAGCTAACCCCAAAATTCTTCCATCTTCCTCTTTATAGTTTTTGTGAGCCTTCTCACCTTGGGTCCCACCTATTAGGGTTTACAACACCATGTGAATACATTCCCTCCAAAACTGTGTTGTCTTCTCAAGCAAGCCACACCTTCTTAGGTAGCGTTGTTCACTTGGTCAAATTTGACTGAATCATCATGATCCTCTTCCTGTTCACACATGGGAGGTGAAAAATCTAGCCACCAAGTTATTCCCTTTTCACACCAAGAGGGATTTTATGTCAATACAAGTTAAATATGGGTTCTTTTTCCCATTTATTCATCTATTGGGTGTAAAAATTAAAATCTAATATTCCAATTAGCTACATGCTAATTTTAGGAATATTATAGTCCTCCCCTCTCAAATATTTATTGTCCTCAAGAAATTGCAAGGATAGACCGAGTTTTGTCTCCTCCTCTCCATGTAGCATCCATGTATGGTGGTCTCCTCCAAGTAAAGTGATGTTGTCTCAACAATGAATCCTGATAGTGCCTCTCCCAAGAAAACAAAGTAGCATTTGGTGGACACCCCAAATGGCTATCATCATGCAGAAGTAACATACTCAAGGAGACAACTATGTGTTGTCTAGAGGTCCTCTCAAGGCATGGAGTATGAAATTTATGGGAGATCCTCATTCCCAAGTGAAACCTCCACCCCCAAGCTATCATCCATATGAAATGAGTCAACCTCCTGCATGGCAACTCATGAAGAATCTCCTCTACCTTTGGCTTCTAAAGTGTAGGTGGGATGAATACATGAACATGATAGGAAAGAGGGCCTATCACACGCTATCCTCCTCTCCAATTATGGTAAGTGTAGAGGGCATGCTAATCTTGGGCTACAACATGATTTCCCTCCAATGGCAAGAAGAATATTGAGCCTCCAAGGACCCTTCCTCTAAAGTCATGAGCTATGCCAACCCAAACCATTCTATACAAGATGAATGGCACATCATCACCATATGGCATCCAAATCAGAAAATGGTTCAAGCTTATGGGCAATTTTGGATGATACACATGGTCTCTCTGGTGGATCCAACGTAGTCCTTCCAACTGCTGATTCAGAGCATCAAGTGGCAAGTTGTTCTTCAAAGAATTTGCAGCTATGCTTGTTAGCTCATCTACTATGGAGTAGCAAGCAACAACATATACCAGTTGTGTACAATCAAAGCAATACAACACTTGCCCAAAGTCATGTAGAGATGGGTTATCAACATTGCAAAATGTGGCCTTAAAGTGACCATGAAACCCAAAAATAATCTTGCTCTCTTGTGGAGCAATGCACTATTTACATATGGTGAGAAAATAAAAACACTCAATAGAGTAATCAACAAGCACATAAATTTATTTCTTACCATGCATCATGTGTGAGATGAAGGTGAGGTCCATGAGTGAGTCCTCCCATGAGAATCTTCTCATAAAATTTTGCAAGAGGAGAGGGTGCATACTCCCTTTGGAACACTCCATCAATAAAAACATGCTCTCAAGTGACAACGCTGTAGGCCTTAGTAGCAAGGATTTTGTCACTCCATGACTTTTCCCTTTAACATTCCATATGCCAAAGCCATCCACCATCATGCTGCTATGTGAGAGGATCTCCTTCCTACATGGTAGCCCCTCATAATCCTCCAATGCAAAAGGGTAGCCTCCTTGCACCATGAATGTGCCTTTCTCCTCCCTGGAAATATCATGAAAAGTATGGGAAATTTTTTTCCCATACCCTTTTCTTGTCAACCCAACCAACCATGCCTCCTTCTTATGCATTCCTCTCTTGAGATACAAGGCATGAGACAAGAAAATCAAAAGCTTTGGGTGGTACCTATATTCACCCAATAGAAACTAGCGCAAGTCATCTCCTCCCTGCTTTAGATCTAGATGTGTTAAGTGGTTTATATGCCACTTACTTGTTGCCCTCATCATTCCACCAAGGCTGAAGGTGAAATGTATATTTGGTGCTTTAGGGAAGCACCCATCATGCTGCAAGACCTCCCTTAGCTCATCAAGGGAGTGGCCATATTTGGAAATAGTTCTAGCCCATAGTTGGCAGTGAAGTTTATATGGCAAGACACTCCTTTTAGGCGTCATGGCCTGCACATGTAAAGAAAAATAATGCATGCAATCATAAAGTAAAATGTGATTGACATAAGCATGCTTCTCACCAAAATTCTCCAGCGTTGTGATAGTGCCTCTCTGGGTCAAATGTATCATCAATGTACAAGGTTGAGAGAACACTTTGCTCTTTTCATCAAGAGGTTTCCCTGGGAGGTTTCTTCCAAGTAAGGAGACATCAAGGAATAGACCATGATAGAAAGATGTAGGGACTGATGTGTCCTTTATTTTCTTGCACAGATCTTCATGCCTTCTTAGGACATCACTCTTTTGAAATAAAGAGGGGTAAATGTTTCTTACCTTATGAATCTTTCCCTCCCCTTTATCTTCTGTAGTATTCAGGATCTCACCATCTGATAATGATGGCAGATGCTGCTCATGGATTGTGCCATAATTTATATATGTGAGACTCTTTGAAATTCCTTGCAAGAGTGCAAGAGCTTCTCTCCTTGGAATAGCTATTTCTTCTTCTCCTTCATGAAATGCTAGAGATGCCTATGTCATGACTGCACTGTCACCCCTATCCTTTTCTTCAATGGTAGAAAATACCTCATCATCAATAGGAGACCTTAGATCATGGTCTACCTCTAAAAGAGGAATCTTCATGTCTTCTTTTTGAGAAGAAGACTCTTCATCCAAATGTGGATGCCTCCAATCATTCCCTCCTTTGGTATCTTCCCAATGAAGACTATCAATCTTCCAAAATAGATTTCTCTCTTACACCTCATGGCAAGTTGAAGTGAAAACCCCTTGGAGATATTTTAGGAAAGACCTCTCATCAATAAATCTCTTGAATCCAGAAGGATCCAAGTGTGCTGGAAACCAAACACCAACAAAACGTGGCACAACATTCATCATGCCTCCCTCCATCTTGCACCCTAACTCCTCATGCTTCATGCAACTCAAATGAGGTGCAAATTAATGAATGTTCATCTCCTCTTGGATAAATCCCAAATTGCACAGTGCTGTGTAAGCTTGTCGTTCCACCATAGCAATGATTTTTCATCCTGGACCATGTGAGGACAAATTTCCAAGGTTTTCCATAAGAATTTCTAAAATGATCGGAAATGGAAATACATGCATACCTTGGTGAGTCTTGCGAACCTCTTGTATGGATGCAAGGGTTCCTCTCTTCAATGCGTTGGCTTATCCAACTGCTGGTACAGATGGCTACCCCTCCATGAATGTGACAACACTGGTACAAGGCTCCTTGAGTGGAGAAGAGGACTCCTCCTCCTCTACTCTTCTATTGTCAAATATCCTGGTTACTTGATGAGTAAAATCAGCAAAAGTAGATACTCTTGAATGAATTCCATAGCTGAACCACCAGGAGCTTGCCTTTCCCTCCAGGTGCAACGCTGAGATCTCCACATCCTCTTTCTCCACTATTGGATGTAGTAGGAAAAATGCTTCTAGCTTCATTACCCAAGTCTCTGCTGCACACTTGAGTGATCCATCAAATGTAGACAATAGAAATCTTTTTCCTCTTATCATTCTCTTTTTGCATGGTCTTATTTCTTCTCTCAGTTGAATAAACTGAGGAAAATCTAGGTTCTCTTTGAAAGCCCTAGGTTGGCACTTGTATTCTGCCAAATATCCACTCGGGATCTCATGTTCTAAGTGGTCTTCTTTCTCTCAACTTCCTCTATTAGAACAGGAGGTGCATGGGTCTTATTATTCCTCTTGAAACCTTCTAGAGGTCTCACTACAACTTTCTCCTTCTTGAAACCCTCTTGGAGTTTCATTGCATCTTTCTCCTTCCATCTATTGAACCTCCTTGGCGAGGCTCTTCTTAGATCTGAAAATGGATGACAGTAATATCAACCTCTCCATCATTTTTTTCTCCTCTTATCCTTATCTTCTGATTGGTCTGAAATCCACAAGCTGAGCCAAGATGACAACTCTGATACCACTGTAATATCCCAAAATTGGGATTTTCTACAACAAGTGGAATTTCTCAAGATATTCCAAAGTTGGAGCTTCAACATATCATGATAATGGAAATTTAGAGTAGCTCATTATATTTAAAAGAACATCTCACCAGCAGATGTAAAACCCTTAGCAAGAATATGGCCTATATCCTCTTTCCCAAGTGGGGAAATGCAACAATATAGGGCATAAAATAGTTGTCCTCAGAAAATAACACTATAAAAGTGAGAAATGGGACTTGGATCCCTTATAATACATGATATAAAACTCACATGTAGAATTAGAGGTGAAACACATTACTCTAGCCAATATAAATAGATCTCCCCAAGTCAATATGCCTCAAATAAGCCCAAACCCCATAGCCTAGCTCATGCAGAAAGTATTGAAGCAAGGAATGTGCTATTTTAATAATTTTTTATGCATAAAATGATGATAAATAATAGATCAAGAGTTTACAATCATCCAATGGCTGAGAAAATTGAGATTTCTCCCTTTTTATACAAAATAAGAGTAACTCGACAAGGGTTTCTTGAGAGCACAATGTACAAAAATGCAGATCTGTAGTTATGGATCTGAAAAACATATTTTTAGTGCAAAAATGAATATACGTGACTGAAATATACAAGTGACAGAGAAAGAATGAGATACGGAGCTTTCTGGGAGAAGGGTTGGCCCTTTCTCCAAGGAATGAGCTCATAAGCAAGGGATCAAACCCTGCAACTACTGCTCTAGAAAAAATGATGTCGTTTCCCCAGTAAAATATGCTCTAGTGGGTGGGAACTGATTTGGCCACTTTCCAAGATATCAAATAAGCTTCGGAACCTCCTGTACAGATCTTGAAAAGAAAGCGGAGCTCCCTCCTTTGAAAGATAAGCCCAAGATTTGGTGTTGTAAATCTCCCACTACAACACCCATCAACACAGTGTTTCCTGCTACAGGAATAACGCTGTAGTTGTAGGAAGTGCTAGGCCTCAAGCCTGGATATGGGAAAATGAAGAACAGAACTCCTCCAAGTGATCTCTCAATGAAGGAAAAGGAATCCCTAAGCAGGAATGCCTTGTGTTGCACAACACTGCATACTCAGCTCAACAGATGAAGAATGCTCATGTGTCTTAGTAGACATGAAAATTTAATCCATAATCTAACCCCAAAATTCTACCATCTTCCTATTTATAATTTTTGTGAGCCTCCTCACCTTGGGTCCCACCTATTAGGGTTTCCAACACCATGTGAATACATTCCCTCCAAAATTGTGTTGTCTTCTCAAGCAAGCCACACCTTCTGAGGAAGCGCTATTGACTTGGTCAAATTTGACTGAATCATCATGATCCTCTTCCTGTTCACACATGGAAGGTGCAAAATCCAGCCACCAAGTTATCCCCTTTTCACACCAAGAGGGATTTTATGTCAATACAAGTTAAATATGGGTTCTTTTTCCCATTTATTCATCTACTGGGTGTAAAAATCAAAATCTAATATTCCAATTAGCTGCATGCTAATTTTAGGAATATTACAAAGGAACATGAATTTTTTTTCCAAACCTTTTGTGAATATTTACCGTGTTTATCATAAGCAAAATCAATTTGATTAAAAGTAGATTTGTACCTTAGGCATTCACCTTTGTCGCCTTCTTGAGGAGGTGAATTTTATGAGGTAGTGGATGTCTTCGGAATACTAACAATGGCTTCAATTTCTTTAGAGCTTTCAACATCCTCTTGTTTTCCATTCTCATTAGCTACATGCTTATGAGTATCTTCTTTCAAAGTGGGTGTAAAATTTTTTCATTCCTCATGAACACAATATTCACAAGCTTGAGGTAATGAAGATGTAATGAAAGTCCTTCTTGGAACACATTCATGTGCCTCCTTGGCTTTGGATCACTCTCCATCATGTTGTCCATAACCAAGACCAAAATACCTAGGCCTTTCCTCAACAACAATTGGCTCAACTATTCCTTATGCATGTTTTCCCAATCCTTTACCTTCATAACCCATTTTCATCAATAATTTGGACCCTATTCCTCTAGTGTTTCTTTCAAAAGGACCTACACATTCATCTTAAAAAGAAATTGAAGATAAACTTGAATTTCATACCTCCTTTTCATGCACATACTTGGCTAAGGTTTCTTTGGAATCATGGAGTTGAGTCTCCATCTCATGAAAACTTGCTAGATTTTCATTTGCAATATGAAGCAGAGTCTCCATCTCGTGCATATTTTCAGGAAGCTCTTGCTTCTCCTCCTTCATGTAAATAAAATTATCTTGAAGTATAATGCTCTCCCTCTTATCTTCATACATCTCTTGCAACATATCATTCATCATGTAGAGATTTTGAAACCTCTCTTTATCAAAGAGTCTTGCTAAGGAATATTGACTAGAGACAACACTTGATGAAGCTACCATCACACTTGCAATGCATAGAAAGCTTCTTTGTTGTGATTTGAGAACTGATCTCTCAATATTCACTTTCTCTTCACACATAAACTTTCACATAGTTAAATTATCCTTGAAAAAACTCAAAACCAATAGCTAATAACTCTAACTAACCTTGGCTAAAATGAGCTAAATTGTGCTCTAATACCAACTTGATCTGAATATGGGAAAACTATTTTTTTTGTGCTAGCTTGTTATGAAATTAGCTCCAAAAATATAAGAAAAGAGAGATCAACATCTTAGGAATAAGCCACTTCAAGGGGAAAACCTCCTTTACATTACATAAATGAACAATTATTGGATGATACAAATGAAAAAACCTCCTTCTATATATAGGAGTCCATGGGGTCAAAATACAATCCTAGCTAATCTAATAATAATAATGTAAGGGCACAATAATAACAAAATTGGGGTTATAGGGGTACAACAATAACAATAAGGGGGCTACACTAACAACAATAAGGGAGTACACTAGTAATATATGGACCTAACATGCCCCTCTCCTTCAAAAAAGTGTTTTCCTCAATGCTTGAGTAGCTCTAGGTGCTTCTGTATAAAATTCTCATCCTCCTATGTAGAATCTTCAGTGGGTAAGTTATTCCACTTGATGATATACTCTGAAATTGATTGATTTCAGAGCTATCTAGTTCTTGTTTCCGTGAAATATTCAGGTTCCAATGTGATTTTTCCTTCCTCATCAAGTTCTGGCAATATTGTTTGAACTAGAAGTTTTCCACCTATAACCTTCTTTAAGCATGAAACATGGAAAACTAGATGCACTTGCAAAGAAGCAGGAAGCTCCAATTTGTATGCCATAGTACCAATCTTTTGCAACAACTTGTAAGGACGATATTACTTTGGCGATAATTTATTATCCTTCTCACCTTACTTGATAGACATTTGTTTATATAGTTGTAGCCATAAAAATACCCAGTCTCCTATATCAAAAATTCTCTCGCTGCGATGTTGATCAGCCTGTTGTTTCATTCGATTTTGTGCCAAAATTAGGTTATCCTTTAAGATTTGGAGAACTTCTTGTTGATGCTCAATGTGATCTTCCACTGCTTGAACCTTAGAACTTTTTCTTAAAGATGATGTTTTGGACGGTGGACGATATCCTTAAAGTGCCATAAATGGGGCCATTTTTGCTGCAGTATGGAAGGAAGTGTAATAACACCATTCAGCGAGAGGTGACCACTTGAACCATTGTGTTTGTTTATCAGATACAAAACATTGAAGATATCCTTCCAAACATTTATTCACTATCTCAGTTTTACCATCAGATTGAGGATGATAAGATGAGCTATGAGCTAGTTGAGTACCCAAACAAGAAAATAATTCTGTCCAAAAATTTCCTGTAAAAATGGGATCCCTGTTGCTTACCATAATCTTTGGGTTTCCATGTATCTTTTCAATTGTTTCCATAAATGCAATAGTAATTGTACTTTATTTAAATGGATGAGATAATGAACAAAAGTGTGCATACTTGGTAAGTCTATCAACTAACACAATGATGACACTCTTTCCTTCGAACTTAGGTAAACCTGTGATAAAATCCATTGAAATTTCTTCCCAACGTTGACTTGGAATAGATAAAGGCTTTAGAAGACCCATGGTCTTAACTGTATCAAGTTTATTATGCTGGCAAACCAAACATTCCACCACAACCTTTTGAATATCAGATTTAAGGTCATCCCAAAAAAATTCTTTCTTCACCCCGTGGTAAGTTTTTAAAAATCTTGAGTGTTCTCCTAAAGGAGAAGTGTGCAATTGAAAAAGATTCTTTTGTTTTAGTTGGGAATTATTAAAAAGATATAAGCGATATTTGTACCATAAGGAATCATTTTTCCAACTAAATTTATCAGATGTACTAGGATCTTGCTGCAACTTTTGAATGAGTGTACACACTTCTTCATCCTTCTTCCATTCATCCGTTGCTTCAATTATCGAATCTGGTTTGATAATAGAAATGGCACAAAGTAATGATTCCACTTCTTCATTCTTTCTTGAGAGTGCATCTGCAACAACATTTAGCTTCCATTTTTTGTAGATGATTTCAAAGCCATAACCCAACATCTTTGTGACCCATTTTTGTTGCTCTTCTGAAGATAGTCTTTCTTCCAAAAAGTGTTTAAGACTATCATGATCAGTTTTGACCTTGAAGTGTCTTCCCATTAGGTAAGGTCACCATTTCTTTAGTGCATGTAGTATTGCTAACATTTCCTTCTCATAAATAGCCTTTTGTAAATACTTTCCTTTGATTGGACGAATTTCAAAAGAAATGGGTCTTCCTTCTTGCATTAAAACAACACCAATTCCATTTCCTGAGGCATCACATTCCACAATAAAGGTTTTTGTGAAGTCTAGCGTAGCTAATACTGGTGCTAGGTAAATTGCCTCTTTAAGATGTTCAAAGGACTTAGTTGCTTCACGCGTCCATGAAAATGCATATTTCTTCAATAATGTTGTTATAGGTTCTTATATTCTCTCATAATTCTTAACAAACTTGTGATAATACCCTATTAACCCAAGAAATCCTCGCAACTGCTTTATGGTTGTGGGGACTTTCCATTCCTTAATGGCTTTAATTTTGTTAGGGTCTAAATTAACACCCTTTTGAGATACAATATGACCCAAATATTCCACCTCTTGTACTTCAAAGAAACATTTGGATGTTTTTTCATATAATTGTTTCTCCTCTAATAGTTTGAGCACCCTGTCAACATGTTGAACATGATCCTTCCAAGACCTGTTGTAGATTAGTATATCATCAAAAAATTCTAGCACAAATTTTCTAAGGAAGGTTTGAAAATGGAATTCATCAAACCTTGAAATGTAGACGGTGCATTGGTAAGGCCAAAAGGCATGACCAAAAATTCATAATGACCCTCATGAGTTCGAAATGTTGTTTTTGGAATATCTTCAGTCATCATTCTAATTTGATGATATCCTGAATGAAGATCCAACTTGGTAAAATAAATGTCTCCATGTAATTCATCCAATAATTCAGCAATCAAAGAAATGAGAAATTTATCCTTAATAGTGAGCTTATTAAGCTCCCTATAATCTAGACACATGTGCCATGATCCATCCTTCTTGTGCACCAATAATACTGGAGTAGATAAAGAACTTTCACTAGGTTGAATTATACCTGCCTCTAATATTTTTGCAATCATATGTTTAATTTCACTTTTTTGGACATACGGATATCCATAAGCTTTGATGTTTGGAGTAAAACTTCCTGGAATCAAATCAATAGCATGATCATGATCACGAATAGGTGGGAGTCCTTTGGGAGTTTCAAACACCTTGGAATGATTGTCCAAGACTTTTTGGAGATCTAGAGAAATAGATGATTGTGATGTTGGAACTTCTAGTCAGAATAATTGTGCAATTACGTCTTGTTGTTCTTTCTTCAGAATATTTGTCATGAAATTAGAGATTATTATCTTTCTCATATTCCCTGCGATAGCCCATAATTTGACTTCTTTTACTTCCGAAAAAAATTCAAGAAAAATTCTTGAAAATTAAAAGCTACCGTCCCCAAAGATTGTAGCCGTTATACTCCTAGTACAACATCAGCACCTCCCATTAGAATGGAAAGTATTGGACTATTCAATACATATTCCCCCATGGATAGCTTGATATTATGGAATTTTCAAGAGAAACTTATAGTTCCCCCATTTGCAACCATCACTTGACATTTTGGTGCTGGGTATAGGAAACAATTCAATTCCTTGGCTACCTTACACTGAATTAAATTATGGGTACTACCCGAATGAATCAACACTACTATCTTTTTCTTCTTGATATGTCCTTCTATCTTGAGAGTTTGGGGAGTGGTAATTACTGCCAATGCATTACACGATATGGTCAGACTCATTTCTTCTTCTTCTAGGGTTGGTTCCTAGTATATATCCTCTTCTTTTGAATTTTATTGTTCATTTTCTTCCTCCTCTTCAGAATCTATGTAAAATAATTTCTTCTCATCACACTTATGATCTTTAGTGTATGTGCTATCACAACTATAGCAAAGCCCCTTTTCTCTTTTTTCTTCCAATTGTTGTGGTGTCAACCTTGTAGGTTGTGGAAGTCTAGGAGTAGCAACACTTCCATATTTATAGATGTGAGTGGTAGGCTTCCTTGTTGCCATAATTTTACATTCAGTTTTTCTTGCCAACCTAACTGCTTTCTCTAATGAATCAAGTTCCCAAAAACAAACCTCATGTTGGATGTTATCCTTTAAAGTACCTATGAAGACATCAATCATTTGTTCCTCTGGAATATCAGTTACCCTTATATTTAATTTTTGGAAATCCTCAATGTGCTCCCCCACTGAATCATTTTGTTTGAGATTTATCATTTGGCTGAAAAAGGTATTGCTCTTTGTATCTTGATAATGTGCTATCATTTCATCCATAAAAATTGACCAAGTGAAATTTTTTTTACAGGAGAAAATCCATCGATACCATACAAATGTATTTTGTTAAAAATATAAATTTTTAATCTGTACCTTTTGTGTGTTTTGAACATTATTGAGATCAAAATATTTCTTCATCTGTAGTATCCATGTTACGGGATCCTTTCCATAAAAAATCCTCATATCGATCTTTGGAATATGGTGGGTCTTCCATCCAACATTAGATTTTATGAAATCACGATTAACATTTATTTTTTTCTCATCATGAGTTTCCCATACTATATTTTCGCCATTAGGAAAAATTTCTTGTATCAACTTTGTCAAACCTTACATGTATGCTTTTATATCATTCTTCATGTTTTCGATCTTAGCTTCCATGTCATCCATCTTAACTTCCATGCTATTTTCCATGCCATCCATATTAGCTTCCATGCCATTCTTAAAACCATCCATATTAGCTTCCATGAATTTCTTCAAACCATCCATCTGAGCTTCCACGCCTTTCTTCAAAACTTCCATGTCATTTTTTGTTGCTCTTTGTGAGAGTGAAATTTGGCGCACTTTCTCTTGTATTTTTGATATGTCATGTTGCACTTCTTCATATTCATGAGGAATTGAATTATTTTTAGGAGGAATTTTAGAACCCAATAATGATATCTATTCTATAATATTCCCTTGGAATCAATTCAAATTGATTCTTCAAACAAGACTTATGCAGTTCGGAAAGAAAATACACACCTTTTTCTTGATTTTGAGGAGCTTGATATTGAAATTGAATTATCTCTCTGATTCTGGATCTTAAATATCTTAAATTTGGTCCTGTAGTAGCCCTATGAATCGTCTTTTGAATTCCATAGGTCTGAACTGATTTGTATTCTTCAAGGAACATTTATGCCCAATCTCCCACAATGACCTAATTATGGACTGGTTCAGTATAGCAAACTTATATGGTGTGCCACATGTCACTGTTTCCTCCTTCGACTTTGAAATTTATATACAGGAAACTAAATTCTGTGTACTTGCAGCTACTTTTTAGAGAATTCCAATCCGATGCTCAGAGAGAGAGTTATGATGATTTTCCCATGGTCACCTCTTTGAGATAAAATTCGGGAGCCTGGAAAAACTCTAATTTTCACAGATCATATCCCCAACAATATTGCGAACCAAGATCTGAAATTTTTACACGAGGTTCCTTAGGCTTTTGGCTTCACTCTATAACAATTTCAGCTTCTAAACCTTCGTAGAAAAAACATTATAGCGAAAAATCCATGATGCCCTGTTTAGGTGAAATTCAGGAGACTGAAAAAACCCCAACTTCTACAGATCATATCTCTGAAAATGTTGCAAAACAAGATCTCAAATTTTTACATGACGTTCCTTAGGATTTTGGCTCTGCTCTGTAAAATTTCAGCTTTTGATCCTTCGTAGATGAAACTTTATAACGAAAATTACACAACGACTTGTTTGGAGCAGCACAACCCTAGAATCCAAAGCTTTGATACCAAATGTTATTAAACCAGTTCAAAAAATAGAAGAAAAGAGAGATCAACACCTTAGGAATAATCCACTTCGAGGGGGAAACCTACTTTACATTACATAAATAAAAAATTCTTGGATGATACAAATGAAAAAACCTCCTTCTATATATAAGAGTCCATGGGGCCATAATATAATCCTAGCTGACCTAGCAATAATAATGTAAGGGAACAACAATAACAATATTGGGGTTACAGGGATACAAAAATAACAATAAGGGGGCTACAATAACAACAATAAGGGACTATACTAGTAATATAGGGACCTAACATAGCTCCCTCATCAGTATTAAAAAATGTGTTTATGGTCGTCTCAAATTAGAAAGTTGTGAAGGGGTTTATGTGTCAATTTTTGTCTCTAGTTTATGAGAAATTCATTATGTAATTTAGTTGTTAAAAACACATGTACAACAAATAAAACACATAGAAATTGTTGGGTATGTGTTATATTCTTTCCATGACGCTGGGCGCAACGGGGGGGTCACAGGGGGGGCATTATCCCCCCTTGTCGGGGTCTGGGGCAGCGCCCCGGCGAAAATTTTTGGTCCTTAATTTCCGGTGGGTAGTCCGCGTCCATGGTTTTGTGCATGGTTTTGCACATGGTTTTGGGGTACGATGGTTTTCAGCCCCTGGTATTTTTGTAGATCCGATCAAGGGAACTACGGTTATGTTCTAATCTAGGTTTTATGGATTGGGGTTTATGTATGCTTCGGCATGTATATATATGTGTTGTAAGACTAAAAGGAATATAATGAAAAATCAAGCTGGTTGTCCTGATTTGGGATCTAGGGGAAAATCTCTGTGTTTATCTGTTTTATGTTTTATGATCTCGCTATTGTTTATTTTCTGTTATAATATTCGTGTGTAGATAATTTCTGTTCAGGGTTAAAACCTACATTTGGTATCGGAGTTGTTTCAGCTTCAAGGGGACGCCTTTGCTGCTGAGGGTTTTTAGTTCGGGCCTGAGGTAGACCTTGTTCAATGGGAGATCTGCGGGATCGATTCTTGCGGTGAGAGAAGATGGCGAGTGGCGGAAAGATAGAGATCGAGAAATTTAATGGTCAGAGTTTTGAGTTGTGGAAGCTCAAGATGGAGGATCTGTTGGTGGATAAAGATCAGTGGATCGCGGTATATCCAGGTACTAAGCCAACAGGAATGTCAGATGAAGATTGGAAAAAACTGGATTGGAAGGCTAAAAGCACAATATGGTTGTGTGTCTCAGATTCAGTATTGTTGAATGTATCTGGGGAAGCTACGACGAAGACCTTGTGGGAAAAGCTAGGGACTTTGTACCAATCTAAGTCTCTGGTGAATAAGTTGTTCCTGCGGAAAAAGATGTATAACCTGAGGATGAAGGATGTAGACTCGGTGACAGAGCATCTGAATGCCTTCAATACTGTGGTAAGTCAGCTGTCATCTGTTGATATTAAAATCTCAGATGAAGATAAGTGCATCATTCTGTTGTGTTCTCTACCAGACTCGTGGGACAGTCTGGTTATTGCAATAGGTAGCAATACAACTACTTTGAATTTTGATGACATTGTCTCAGCCTTGCTGTCGGAGGAAATGAGACGGAGAAATATGGAGGGTCAGAATGGAGATGCCTTATCTATACGAGGAAGGTCCTAGAACAGAAACAAGAATAAGGTTTCGAGTGGGAGATCCAAATCTAGAGGGAGATCTAAATCTCCTGGAAAGTTTGTAAAGGTGTGCTGGAAATGCGGAAAGGAAGGGCACTACAAAAAGGACTGCAAATCTAAAGCTTCTGAGAAAGGAAAGGGATCTGATGATGCTCCTTTTGTAGAGGCAAAAACCACCTCGGATGAAGGTGGGGATGTGTATTTGGCTTCTTCTTAAAATACACATGTAGATCATGAGTCATGGTTGATTGACTCAGGTGCATCCTTTCACTTCACTCCCCATAGGGAGTGGTTCTGCGAGTATGAGAAATATGATGGTGGTGATGTCTTCCTAGGGTATTATAGGAAGGCCAGAATCGTCAGACGTGGAAAGGTCAAGCTGAAGCTGCAAGGTGGGAGGATTAGAACACTTCCTGGTGTTCTGCATATTCCTGCATTGGCCATAAATCTGATTTCTGTAAGCAAGATGGATGATGCAGGTGTAAAAACAGTGTTCGATAAAGATGCCTGCAAGATGGTTCGGGGAGCACTAGTATTAATGCGGAGAGTTCGGACTGGAACTCTGTACAAGCTACAAGGTAGAACTGTTATTGATGGGTGTAACAGTTCCGTGGTTCCTGAAAGTGGGACGGAAAGTCTAGCTGTCTTTGGAGAAAAGACCATGCTATGGCATCAAAGGCTTGGACATATTGGAGAGAAGGGCCTTCGGATACTGCATAGAGATGGTATGGTGGAAGGTATGTCTAAGTTTTCTCTGGATTTCGATTTCTGTGAACATTGTGTATATGGGAAGCAGAATCGGGTGAGTTTTCCTTTTGGTGCTAAGAGGGCAAACAAGATATTAGAACTTGTGCACAGTGATGTGTTTGGGCCTGTGTCAATTCCATCACTGGGAAAGTCTGTGTACTATGTTTCATTCATAGATGACTTCTCAAGGAATACATGGATATATTTCTTGAGGAAGAAATCCGAAGTCTTTGAAAAATTTAAAGAATTTAAGGCTCTGGTGGAAAACCAGACAGAGAAGAAGATAAAGGCATTGAGGACAGATAATGGTGGGGAGTTCTGCAAGAAGGAATTTGAAGAGTTCTGTAAGAAGTGTGGTATAGCACGGCAGAAGACTACTCCATACACACCTCAGCAAAATGGAGTTGCAAAAAGAATGAATAGAACACTGATGGAAAAGGCAAGAAGCATGCTCAGTGGTATCGGGTTAGGACAAGAATTCTGGGCAGAGGCAGTGGAGACTGCATGTTACTTAGTTAACAGATCACCTTCATCAGCGTTGGAGGATAAGACCCCACATGAGGTATGGACTGGTAAGAAACCCTCTATTTCACATCTAAGCGTATTTGGATGTGATGCATATGTACACGTTCCAAAGGAGAAAAGGACCAAGTTGGATAATAAATCTGAAAGGTGCATCTTTATTGGGTATAAGGATGGTTTAAAGGGTTACAAGCTTTGGAACCCAGAAACAAGGAAGGTTGTGTATAGCCGAGATGTGGTGTTTAGAGAAGTGAAAGATGTTGTTAAACATCAAGTCCTACCAAAGGAACCCGAGAAGATAGAGTTTGAGCTAAAGGAGGATGAATCAGACTCTACAACAGAAGAAGACTCAGAAGATGAAGAGCCACAAACTCCAGCTTTGAGAAGATCAGTTCGGGAAAGAAGGCAACCAGAAAGGTATAGTCCATCTGCTTTCTGTTCAGGTTTTGCCTTAACTATAACTAATGATGAACCCAGAACTATGAGGGAGGCAGTAGATTCAGAGGATGGAAAACTCTGGAAGGAGGCCATGGTTGATGAAATGGTATCCTTGCACAAAAACGATGCATGGGATCTGGTAGAGTTGTCGGCTGGAAGGAAGCCCATTGGGAGAAAATGGGTGTTTAAGAAGAAGATGAATGTAGAAGGCAAGGTGGAGAAATACAAAGCTCGGTTGGTAGCGAAAGGTTATTCCCAGGTGCCAGGAATTGATTTTGGTGATATTTTTTCTCCTGTTGCCAAAGTTACTTCTACTAGATTACTTTTATCTGTTGCTGTTGCATTTGATTTTGAGATAGAACAGATGGATGTGAAGACAACATTTCTTCACGGGGATCTAGAAGAGGAGATCTAAATGAAGCAACCTGAAGGCTTTATGGTGAAGGGTAAGAAAGAACTAGTATGTAGGTTGAAGAAGTCTCTGTATGGGTTAAAACAGTCACCAAGGATGTGGTATCAGAAATTTGATACCTATATACGGGGACTTGGCTTCACCAGAAGCAAGGAGGATCACCGTGTTTATTTTAAATTAATTGGTGACCGTGTTATTTATTTGGTCTTGTATGTGGATTATATGTTGTTGATTGGAAATGACAAAGAAATTATCCAAGATTTGAAGACCCAACTGTTCTCCAAATTCGACATGAAGGATCTGGGTGCTGCAAACTATATTTTGGGCATGGAAATTAAGAGAGATTGGGCAAAGAGGAAGCTCTGGTTAAACCATAGGAAGTATGTCAAGACTATATTGCAGAGGTTCAATATGCAGGATAGTAAACCGGTGAATGTTCCTATTCATGTAGGTGTAAAGATGTCTGTTGAACAGTGTCCCAAGACACAAGAAGAAGAGGAGTATATGTCCCGTGTTCCATATGCAAGTGTAGTGGGTAGCCTAATGTATGCAATGGTCTATACTAGACCAGACATTGCACATGCAGTGGGAGTATTGAGCAGGTTTATGTCAAACCCAGGGAAGGAGCATTGGAAAATAGTGAAGCGGGTTTTCAGATATTTACGTGGCACTAGTGATTATGGCTTCTGCTACCAGGGAAGACCAGGATTGGAAAGAATGTTGGATATTCATGGTTTTGTTGATGTAGACTGGGCTGGAGATCTGGAACAAAGAAGATCTACAAGTGGGTATGTGTTTAGCTTATTTGGAGGCGCAGTCAGTTGGATGAGTAAAAGACAATCTGTAGTGGCTCTTTCAACTACAGAGGCAGAATACATAGCAGCCACTCATGCAAGCAAGGAAGCAATTTGGTTGTAGATATTGTGTTCAAGTATGGGGTTGGTACAGCAAGCTATAAGGATAGACTGTGATAGCCAAAGTGCAATTTTCTTGGCTAAGAACCCTGCTTATCATTCAAAGACAAAGCACATTGATGTTCAATATCACTTTGTTAGAGATATGGTTGAGGCTAAAAGGGTGTTACTGGTAAAGGTGGACACTTTGAAGAATGTTGCAGATGCATTAAAAAAGTCTGTGAGCACTCAGAAGTTCTCTTGGTGTAGAGAAACAATGGGTGTTGAAGAATTGGGCCAATGGATAAGCTCTCTTGTGACCCCCTATGGAAAGAAAACAACAAGTGGGAGAATGTTGGGTATGTGTTATATTCTTTCCATGACGCTGGGCGTGACGGGGGGGGGTCATAGGGGGGGCGGTAGCCCCCCTTGTCAGGGTCCGGGGCAGCGCCCCAGCGAAAATTTTTGGTCCTTAATCTCTGATGGGTAGTCCGCGTCCATGGTTTTGTGCATGGTTTTGCACATGGTTTTGGGGTACGATGGTTTTCGACCCCTGGTATTTTTGTAGATCCGGTTAAGGGAACTACGATTATGTTCTAATCCAGGGTTTATGGATTGGGGTTTATGTATGCTTCGGCATGTATATATATAAAAGTTGTAACACTAAAAAAGGAATATAATGAAAAATCAAGCTGGTTGTCCCGATTTGGGATCCAGGGGAAAATCTCTGTGTTTATCTATTTTATGTTTTATGATCTCGCTATTATTTATTTTCTGTTATAAGATTCGTGTGTAGATAATTTCTTCTCAGGGTTAAAACCTACAGAAATAACACACAAAAAACACATTACACAATAGATGATAATGGAGTTCACCCCTCCTGGGCTACATCTCCATGGACTTGCATCAAATATCTATGCCCTCTTTGGATTAATGGTCGATTCTATGATTACATGTCTTAGTCATTAGTATTTTACCTGTTATTTATGACTAGTTTCCTTAGTTGAGTTTTCTAGAAGCTGATCTCCAAACTATCAAATCTGTCATCTAGAAAACACCCCAAAACACTTTTTTTCCTCCTACCCCTTCCTGTCAGCCTATGATGAGAAAAAACCCCATTTTTCAAGTCCTATTTGGTTTCAGCAAAATAACCCTGTCCATAGCTGTCATAGCTGAAAGTTATATGCTGTCATTTACCCTTGTTCCTCAGGCCATTCATGATCCAAAGGTCGACAAAGTGTCTGCAACCCTATCCCTGGTCATTTTTCATTTGAAAATCTAATCATACCAAAGAAAACACTCAGAATATGTCAAGATTTCCCCTAAGATAGATAGTGTTGTTTAGGGAGTCTTTTCCTTGGCAAAAATATCCTAAGCCAAAAGCCTCTGTCTAGTACCAATCAGCCATAGATTGTCTTCCTATTCTACAAAATAAGTCTCAATCCATCCATAGGTCACACACCACTAAGAGGTCATTTTGTCTCAGTTTAGAAGAAGTTCAACAAAGATCCAAAATCAGAAGGAAATAAGCATGTTCACTGTCTAAAAATAATATGCTTAGATCAGGCAAAAATCTCCATAAGACACCAAAGGATCTCTCCAAGATTCAAAGTCATATATGTTACATCTCTGCAGTGGTGCAATTGAATGAAAAACAATATGCAAGAGGGAAAAGGGACAAGTTCAAATAGGTCTCTCATAATTGAAAAGATTTGCCATTAGTAGAGCAGATGGAGAGTTGCAATGATAAGAGAGCAGGAGTACATGTTTAAAAGCCAAAGTTTCCTAAAGAACAAAAGTTATCCTTCAAAGTCACATGGATGCAAAATACTGATGATATGCTAATCAGCATTGTTTCAGCATCTCCTCCAAAAAGCAGTGATGCATAAGTTTTCCAACGGACATCATCATGAAATGCATAAGAAGACAACTGCTTCTTATATTGCTTTGATCCTAGGATAAGAACACTAGTCAAAATGAATTTCAACATACCTCTACAAACATAGTCAAGAGAGAAATATGACACAGTTTTGAAATAGATGAAATTTCATATCTACAGTGAGAGCCTCCTCCAGTAAAAGAGTAGATGGTTAGAACTACAGTGATAACCTCCTCCTGTAAAAGAGTAGATGGTTAGAAGCACAGTGAGAGCCTCCTCCAGTAAAAGAGAAGATGGTTGGGAACATGATAAAAACATCCTTCATTTAAAAGCAGAGGGTCAAGGTGTTTTAAGTGACTTCAGAAATTGTAGGCCACCTCCTTCCTAGGGATGAAACAAAAGATGCATAAGTAGTGTTTCAAATGGTGTTTTAGCAATTTTCCTATCATAAATACAAAGTTGAAAATCAGTGGTGATTCATGAGAGCTCATAGGTTGAAAACATATTTCATATCACAAGCAAAGAGATAGCATGATGGTGTTAAAGGGCCCTGATCCTGTATTTATGACAACCTCCTCCAAAGGATAAATCACAGGTTACAATTTGGACTAAACAATCCTCTTATGAGTGGTAAAATTGACTGACCTAAAGCTTGGGTTCTAGTCTTGTCTGCAAAATGGTATAAGGGACAGTCCACCTAGATGAATTATGAGAAAGGGGCATTCTTGCTTTTTGGAAAAATTCATTATGTTTTATCAAGGCTAACTCCCTCCAGGTTATGAATGAAAGGCAAACATTAAGAGTTACCTGTTCAGATCAGTCAAAGACAAGGGGCATACAGTTGAAAGAGATGAGTTTGCAGTAAATGAGGGCCTTTCATTTTTGTGTCACAAAAGTTTATGGGATAGAAGCATCATCCACATCAAAGGCCAAGGGTGACATAATAGTCATAAAGGGCCTCTATTATTCTACTTATAAAAACTCCTTCCAGCTAAATCTAAGGGTAAATTTTTTGACTAGAAAGATCCTCAACTAAATGGCCAGAGAAGGTAGACCAAGTTTGATTTTGAACTGACTTCTGTATATGAATACAAAGAAACAGTAGGGATGAGAAATGCCTTGACACAGCAAATGCAAAGTAGTTTTTTGGATAACTTACAGGACTATTTTTAAGTTAAAAAGGGCCTCCATAGGAATATCATGGAAAGCACAGTTTAGAAAAGGCAACAAGGTTATAAAAACCTTGACATAAACTCAAGTCTCCTTTTAAAAAACACAAAGTGCTGATGTTAAAAAAGTTTTATAATTTTTAAAGAAGGAAGAGGATTTTTTTTTTGAAAGAAACTCCTGTAAGTATAAAAGGCATGAACCAAATGCTCATTAGCATAGTGCCTAGAGAAAGAAGTGGTTTGTGAGCAATTTTGGAGAATTTTCAAGTCTAAAATTGAGCGCGACGAGCCTATAGAACTACGCGGCACGCCTGTAGGTGCTCGACCAAAGAGTTAACACACAGGTGCGGCGCGCCTGTAGCCTAGCGCGGCGTGCCTGTAGCCTAGCACGGCACACCTGTGCCAACATTCAATGGGTGGCCAAGGCCGACCTGACAGGCCTCTGCGCAGCATGTTTATGCGTTCAGAACCTGCCCGATCAACCAAGTTTGAATGTGCCCTTGACCATTGTACCGATACTCAAAAGGGATCTCAAATTCATTGTTTCAAAGGTATTTCTCGCCTCCTAGTTAAATTTTGAGTTTGAGGGAGGGTATATTAACACATTTCAAAGATGAATAGTGAAAGGGAGGAGGGTTAAATGTGCCAAATTTGAAAGAATTTTTTGTGCTAGGAATAGCTAAAGATTCACATAGCAGAGATTTCAAAAAGGCAGTATTTTGAGGGGAAGAATCTTTGTGCTAAAAAAAAAAGGAGACTTCTCTTCAAAAAAAAAAAGACCACAAACAAATCTTGTCAAAAACCTCTTTGCTCAAACACAAATAATGAAGAGGTGAAATTTCTATCATTCAAATAAAACTTGTTTGCCAAACTCAAAGAAAAAACATTGATCATTAGGGGAAGACAGAGTTGTTTTGAAGGTTTATAACTCAGTGACAAGGAGGCTGCCTTATGTTTTAGAGAAACAATAGTCATCGAAGAAGGGCAGTTTATTCGAAGGGAGAACACAGTGTTTTTCTAGGAGTGCATTCTTTGTTCCAAATCAGTCCCTTAAAATGGTGATATCAAAGAGACAGTGATTTCAAGTAAACCTCTTTCTTGCTTCAAATAACCACAGAAAACAGTGAATTGAGGGAGAAGAGTTCATATTGTCAAAATCATAGAGATCTTGTTTCATTTAAGCAAACTTGTTGGCTAACTAAGGACAGACTTAGTTTTTCAAAAAGTAAAAAGTGTGTTGGTTGAAGACTTATTTCAGTGATCACTTAGACATTTTATCTTGGTAATTCAATGAAGAATATCAGAAGTAGAAATGCCTCCAAAGAAGGACAGCAAGAGTGGGTATCACAATAGGTATGAGCCTATCTCAACTCAGGAAGTGAATGAATGCCCTTCAGTGCTCTTTAATTTTCATGAAGTAGGGTGCTTGGAATTTTGCCAAAAGATTCAAGAAGTGAAAAGTCATCTTTCTTTGACACATTTATTTGCTTTAAGGCTGCAAGGGAAGCATGTTCATCTAGCAGGTTTAGATTTCAAGCTCTCTCCTAGGGCTATCTCCAAAGCTACCAAAATTCCATATATCGGAGAAAAATGGTTCAAACAAACATACTTAGATTTGAATCTCTACAAACCCTTCCTAAAACCAGAACATCGAGATGCTTGCCCAGCTATTTTCCATTTTTCCTACTTGTTGACCAGCTATGCCCCTCTCATGAAAATCATCATGATGTATTTCACATGTGGAGGGAGGTTTTCCCGAATTTATGCTTACCATATCAGGCTTCTTATGCAATTCACAAGAACTCAATTGCTAAACCTACCTTTTTTCCTGTATAGAAGCATTGACAAGATGGCCTCTACTGTCCAAAATAAACCCTCCTCTCAATAGCAAACTTGTCTATTTCACCATTCCCTTATCAAGATCATCATCTTCCATCAACTTGAGAAAAAGGGAGTTTCTTGGGACTCTTTCATTTCACATCCCTATTTTGCCATTGCTTCTTCATCTCATGTGCCTTCCTCACCATCCACTCATCATGTTTCTCCTTCTTCTAGTAAATCCACTCCTAAGAAACAAAAATCTCCTATGATTGAAAGTGAATAAGAGAAGAGGCAAAATAGTGATAATGAAGAGCAAAGTGACAAGAGGCAAAGTAATGACGAAGAAGGAAAAAGGGAAGAACAAGCTAGTGATGAGGAAGGGAAAAATGAAGAATCTAAGCATGACAGTGAGCATAATGAATCCAATGATGAAGAACTTGAACAAATTAATGCAGAGCACAGCATTCATGAGGAGGAACATGTTGGCAGCCCACACAACAGTGAGCATAATGGTAATGAGGCACAGAACAGTGAAGGTACAAAGCCCAATAGTCATGAAGAAAGCGGGGACAGAGATGAACAAGGCAGCCCTCAAGAAAGCATACAAAGTGGCAGTCAAAACACTTATGATGAAGGTCATGAAAGTCCTCAAGGGGGCACTTATGATGAAAAACAAAAAATCCCTCAAGCAAGCAATGATAAAGACAAACAAGGCAATCTTCAAAAGGAGGAAAACAGTGACAAAGATGATGATGGAAGTAGCAAGGTTAAAGACCAAGTAGAGTATGTGCTAGCTGCCTCTCCTAGGCAAGGGGCCATGAATCTTCCTCCGAAAGTGGCGAAGCCTAGAAACACTAGATCAACAAATAAAAATACCACTCTGGCAATGACTAGCAATGTCACAAGAGAATTAAGAAGCAGAGGCAAACTTCCTAAAAAGAGCATTGTTGAACTGCCAAAGAAGAGAGACCAAGAAGTCTACCCAAGGCAAGGGGAAAGAGAAAGAGGAGAGTAGTCATGAAAAGGAAAGGGAGTTTGAAATTATCCTAATAGAAAGTGATGATGGGGATAATAAAGCTAAAATTATTGAAACCCTTTTACTAAATAGAGAGGCACAAATTCATGACCTACAAGCTGATCTATTGAGGTCAAAGGACCTCATACATGTTCTATAGACAGAAAACAAACAAATGAATGTTCAAATGGCAGTTTATGAGGCCCGGGCTTTCAAGTACCAAAGGAAAGCCTCCAAACCACAAGTCAAGCTTGAAGAGCTTATGGGAAAATTAAATGACACTGAAGAAGAAGAACAACCAAAGAGGAAGAGGCCTAAGACTATGGGTCTCAAGAGAGCTTTGAAGAAAAATAAAGAAGAAGAGGAAGCCCTTGTCCTATCTTATCCTCTTACTTCTTTACTTTCCCAAGATATAGAGAATGACAAAGAATCATGGCATGAAATGGAAAATAAACACTTGGAGGATAAGTTAGAAAGAGCTAACAGAGACTTAAGCCTAGAAAAGAAAATGACTGGGCGCTACAAAAAGCTAAATCAATTTGCCCGAAGTAAATTGAAGGTTACACAAGAAAAGCTCAAGGTGGCTCGAAAGAGGCACCCGGTACAAAAAGTGGGGAAAGGCACATCAAAGCTTGAAATTTTTGTCTTCGCTTCTCTACATGTTTCTAAAAACCCATGAAGAAATTGCTTGCCAAAATTGGGCATATTTCGACAAGATTTTGTTTTTTGACATTTTTGGGCCTATTTGCAGAAAATCATGGGCATCGCCATTTTTGTTTGGAGAATCCTTAGAGGTTTAAAGTGGTATCATTGGATGCATTAAATTCAGGGGCATCTGTTTGGTCAATTTAGTGTGTCCTAAATTGCTGCATTTAATTTGTCAATCCGGGAATCGTAAGCTGATGAAGTGTGGCGCACTATATGTGCAAGATAACCTCTTTCTTAACTTTTGTCGTTTTTGGTCTTTCTAAGGTGAAATGGAAATTCTAAAGTGAAAAAAACAAGCTTGGTTATATTTGTTCAAGGAAGTGATATCCCCTATAATGATTTACCAATCTTGAAACTTTAAAAGCAAATTGAAATTACAATGAAAAAACTTAAAAGAAAGTAAAAGTGTACGCTGAAATGAAAAGGTGTCAAGAATTCAATGGATCAAAATAAAGAAAACTAGTGAACATGAAAACTAAAACTATTCTTGCCGCCAACTTGAACACAAAGAAACTACGCTTATGGAAATTCAAAATTGCAATGAAATAAATCTAAAATCAGATTACATCAATTCATTTTCCGACCCTTCATCATTAGACCGCCTATGACTTACAGGGAAGCAATCATGAACAACTTGTGTAACCGATTATTTAACTTGCAGAAAGTAAACTAATATCAAACCATACATTCATAATTCAATCCCTCACCATCAGTCCAGCTGTGGCTTTCGAAGGTAACCGAAGATGTCATGCACAATTTAATATTTCTAACTTGCAGAAAGGAAACTAATATCAAACTACACATTTCATAATACAATCCCTCACCATCAGTCCAGCTGTGGCTTTCGGAGGCAACTGAAGATGTTATGAGCAGTTTAATATATCTAATTTGCAGAAAGGAAACTAATATCAAACTACACATTTCATCATGCAGTCCCTCACCATCAGTCCAGCTGTGGCTTTCGGAGGCAACTGAAGACACTATGAGGAGCTTAATATCTCTAAATTTAACTACTGAATCAGATAAGAAAAACTGAAGAGTACAAAGCAAGACTGAAG